>WBMZ01005990.1:0-49348 GCA_013400975.1 Atrichornis clamosus
CAGGCTCAAACCATAACAATTGTTCAGGAAGGAGGAACAAAGTGCTTCCTTACAGTAAAGAAATCAGTTCCATTCAGATAATTTTCAGGAATTCCACTTCTAATTTTTTAAAATACTTTTTTGTTGTTAGTCCTTTATAAAGATCTGCCAAGACTGTGACAATATCAAGAAACTTCAGCTTCAGCTGCTACAAAGATATATGATTGAAGCACAGAAGTGTGCGGGTTTTAAGCAAGGATGTAGAGCACAATACCTAAGTATATTTGAATGTTGCTCCTGTTTGCTCTGTTTTCCTTGCTGTCTGGAAAATAAAGACTACAACAGGACACTTAAGCAGAAGGCAGTTTGTTTGTCTCCACCCATAATTGTCTCTTATTATTGTTGATCATACTGTGCATTACAAAAATACTGACATACAGCATCAGTGTACCACAGGCACTATGTAAGGTTCAAAGAAGTAAAGTAAAATTTCTATGGGAAGTACCTAGGCTAGTTATTCCTTTTTATGTTATTAGATATGGATTGATTCTATGTCTGTCACTGTTGCATAAAATGAAACAAAATAAATGAAATATTTACTGAACAGTGTTTCTCTGTCCATTGATACACAGAGATACTGAGATAATTGTGAGAGATTGTTTTTATTAGACTCTTAGATGTGCAGAACATTTCCACATTTTTAAAAAAAACAAAACTAAACAAAAACAAACAAACAAAAAAGACCCCAAAACAAATCAGAGATGACAATCCAAGGTGTTACAGTTTTTGCTTCTGCTGCTAGCAATAGATTCAATGATGATAGAAGCTCTTTTTTGTATTTTCACTGTAGCCAGTAGTACTGAAATGAGAACGAACTGTTTTGAAGTAATCTGTCATCTGGGATAGCTATCTTTGAGGGCATAGAAATTAGACAAATGGAGTGGCACGGCTCTAATGTTGGAAAATGTGCTGTGGGATGTCTCTCATTTCTAGACAAATGGGAGTAAGAACTGTACATATTCTGGGTATTAGCTGCACAGTAGGAGAAATTTGCTGCATTCCAGCTGGAGCTGTATAAACAATGTACACTGGTATTTATCTGTTTGCTGTATGGTCACAGTGATTATTGCCAGGCAGTTGCTGGTGGCTTTTGCAAGTGGAATGAAGAGCAATAAGGGAACCAAGAAAATACCTGTACATGAACTTAATACACTGGAAAAACAGTTATCTCAATCATATATTGCATGATAAGACTTTTGAAGAGTCGAACAAGTATCATTTCCCAAAACTTCCTGAATTTTCAGTGGTCATGCTATATGTAGCATCCTGTGATCAGAATTAGCATGTTCATTAGGGTCCTACTTTTATTAAGCCTCTTTTTGAAGAGGAACACTGTTGTTCCTGCTGTGAAGATGGTACTTTGCAGTTTGTGTCGTAAAGCCTCTCCTGGGTAGCGGTGTAGGGAGGATTAAGGAACGAAACACATCTGCTTGACAGTAACACAATAGGATTTTGTGAAATAGTGAAACAAAAGGAGAGGTAGCAAATACAACTTAAGCTTAAGAAAATCCCTACAGGCATTTATCAAATGGCATTCAGATTTCTTGGAATGGCTTATGAAGTAGTACAGAATTATAAATATTTATCTGTAATGTCATAAACGATTTTGAAATACTTTCTTTCGGTATGTAAATATTATTTTGGACAAATAAAGCATTAACATTCTATGCAGTACAGTTTAAAATACTTAATGACTTACTGATCTTTATGAAGGTGAAGTGGTGACATTTAACCAATAGCCAGAAGATGATACAAAAGAATAATGAAGTACATGTATCATAATCGATGGCTGACTTCAAAGTTACTGTGTGTTTTCAAGTTCTTTTGTAGTGCAGGCATGTACATGGTAGTGATTTAGAAAGTACTGCACCTTATAAATTTTGTAACAATCAGTAAACATGTAAGGGTCTATTACTATAAATGCATGATGCAGGGTATTGAGTTCAGCTATTAGGTGTATGCACTTGAGCGTGTTGATTTAACAGTTATGTATTGTTGACTTCTGCGTACTTCTTCAAAGAAATATGTTGTAATAATTTAAGATATATGAAAATGATTGAATAATTGATATAAATATTGTAAGAAGTTTCTGGCAAGTGCGTGACCTACTGTTTTTTAATGGTTATTTTTTTAAATACTTCCGCTCATGTTCCTAGATATAAAGTTTATCAAATACATTTATCTCAATCAGTGAATATCTGGGTACCTTTTTTTTTCTTAGTTTGAATATGCAAATCTCTTGCACACTGTTATGTTATAAAATACCTACTACTGTCAGGAATTTAAAGCTATTCATTAGAAAGCACCTTGCAAAAAGTAGAGACATCACTTTAGAAATATAGTGAAACAGCAGTCCCAGATTTCTTGATTATCATTGTAAACTTCCAGACATCAGTTACTTTGGAAAATCAAGAGTAGACTGCCTAACTTACAAGACCTTTAAAGATGTCTTAAGAAGATACCAATAGATATCAGGGGTTTTTTGAGAAATCTATCATAACTTTATTCCCTACAGTTTTTTTACTGGTGAAATTTAATTCAACTCTTCGTCATCCTACATAATCTTTTACGATGATCGATTGTTCAGTAGTATTTTCTAAATCAACATACATGGAGAAAGTTCTTCTGTTGCCAGCTAGTAATACACCTATCATATCTTTGCAAAGGTTTTTCTTTCTTCTAGTCCTCAATGAATTTCACATGTCACTGAACTTCATCCAGCCAAATTTCTGTTTTACATAAAATGCTATAAAATTATCCAGTTCAGTTTCACATACCTGTGCATAGGATTAATTTTATTTTTTTTTAAGTACTGGCAGTAGTAGAAAATTATTTATGCCATACATTTTCATGGCAGTACGATGTTCCTAACAGACAAATATTGGCTTGAAACCAGTAAGGTGGTTAAACTATATCATATTTGTACTTACTATGTATATCTATGAAAGAAAATAAACTTACGGATAGTAGTTCATAGATAGTCTGACAGTTGTGATCTAAGAAGATAAGCTGAAATAATGCTAGGCAAAACCAGACCAGTTCTGTTTCGGTTGAAAGAATTCTTCATCGACAGTTTTGGCTAAGAATGTGCACCTGTTAAATACTTCCAGACAACAGCTAAGTGACTAATTTTAGCATGACCCCATTTGGGTATTCCCATTTTACTATCTAATGATTGCATCTAGAGGTATAGGCATTTTTTCATAGCCAGAGTGAGTATATGCTGACTGCTTGCAAAATGCAAACTAAGCTGTGCTGAGCAGGATCAATTTTTAAACACACTTGTTGTATACTTTTTTTCCACTCATTGATACCTACGATGGTTCTATCCTTTTTTGCACACCGTCATCCCTACACAATCAGAAATTGGTAAGAAACAAGTGATACAATAGCAATAAGAACAATAGAAAAGGAAATAGTAGGGGAAGGAGGAGTATTTCTCCTACCGGTCTGTCCTTGTAGAATCAGTATCAGGTGATGTAAGCTCAGATCTAAAACATGAGATTTCCTAACTCTGTAGAGCCACGACCTGCTCTATTAAATAAGGAACCATTTTGATATGGTTCTTTAAAGACCCAGATAGAAATAGCATACAGATGCAATATTACAAATTATCTTTACAAGAAGTGGTGGAGCATTAACTATGTATAAAATTGCTAGCTGTTCTGAATAAGGAAAATGGGGGGATTATACTTCTCTGCTAGGATTTTGATATTTTGTTGTGCTATGTGTCTACATATAAAATCTAAATACTTCCAGTTTTTGCCTGTATGTAATATAGTTCAATTTAAATAAAACTGTCACTCAAATTTGCATTGTGCTTCTTTTCATCTACTTATAAAATGGTCTTTCTTAATTCATTAAAAGTGCAAAATATTTTTTCATACACTAAGAATTCTTATAATGTGGTCACTTTTCCTTGGTTTAGTTGTTATACATTAATTTAAGGTCTTTGGCCTTGTGTAGAGTCCTGTTGGATCAGTATTAGGTGTTAAGATTGCGCAGGTTTTCATTGTTGAGGGGTCTAAACCCACTGTCTCAAGTGAAGCCAATGAAATCCAATGCATTTAGTCAAATGCCATGTTTCCTGTTGTTTGTATAATCTGGCCTCAATTTTGGATGCATTTTATACATCTGTACGTCCACTCAACAAACTCTTGTGATATTAATTAGTAATGTAATTGTTAATGTTGCACTACATGAAAGTAAAATCGACAGAACTGTAGGGATTTTTTTCACGTCATTATTTCATATTGATTTTAAAAAGTAATGCAGTTCTAGGGATCTTCTGTTAAGTGAGATGATACGGTGATTAGTTGCTCAACCCCTCATAATGTCAGTGCCTCTGTAAGGAACCCAGTGGTATTAGCTTGATAGTTTCAATTTAATTGTTATCACAGCAAATCTTCATATGAGATGTCTATTATAGCATAATAAAACCAAGGCAATTACTAGAAAAAGGCATATATTCATATAGTAGGCTTGTCTTCACTTTTCCAGGCTAGGTGTTTCAGTGAACACTCATGTCTTATCAGGTGTACCATTACAATGACAGAAGTGTTTGCTGAAATGTAGGATGTGTTTGACACTAGTGTACTGAAGTGACAGTAAGATTAAATCCATTTTAATGTAACAAGTGCTAATCTTCAAATACAGAAAAAGCCTAGTAAGAATGCTTTTCCCCATATATCTGAAAAAGTAATTCGGACATTAGAAAAAGCTTATGTAATACTTCAGCTTGCTTAGCCTGGCAGCAGGTCATAAAATAGTACTTATTACTGTAATTCTTAAGTTTTCAAAGATTTGACATAGGAAGCAAAAATTTAAAAAAAAAGAATACATACAAAAGTATTCAAAATATTTTTTGCAAACATACAAAAATTAAAAGGAAGAGGAAATTCAATGTCAAAGCAAACACACTTTTCTAGGACTACTAGTGAAACAATTCTGAAGCAGTGACTTCGCCACAAAGCAAAGGAGGCCTCATTGCATTAGTGTGGTAGGAGGTTGAAAGGACTGTGATTTAAATGGCTCTGTGGGGAGGGAGAAACTTACAAATCCTCTAAGGCTTAGGCAGGATATAAAATCCTATTATATATAACTTCAAGTATTTTCAGTGCTTGCTTTAAACTGATGTAAAGTTCTGTAGCTGGCTTACTACTGTTCTATTTACCTTCATAGCAAGACACATTAAGTAGCATCTTGCTACTAATTCAGTAGCAAATGAAATTTTTTTATCTTCACTTACAAACGAAAAATCATGCAAAATTGTGACTTAAGTACATGGTGATTTATATTATTCTATTAAAATTATTTACTGTTACAAAGAATCTATTGTGATGTAAAATGTTAGATAGCATTTTAGCACTTTTGTTCATATTGAATGCATCTTGTGACCTACAATGTCAGTCCATGCTTAATATGACAACAGCAAAACAGAATAATGAGGTAATTCTTCATGTGGAAACACTTCAATAAGCTTTTCAGTCAAATGCAGTCAAAAAGCACTGATTAGAGCCAGGTGTTTCATTAGGGCTATCAGTGCACCTGAATCTTGGCTTACAACACTGTGGTCATTCATATTGATGTATTTCAGGGTATATTAGCAGTGAATATGTGAATTATTGTTACTACCTGAATTATTTTTATTATCATTACTGCATGATCCCTTTCCATTGTCTACCAAAGGTCTTGGGAGTCTGGGGAGGTCCCTGCTGACAGGAAACTAGCCAATATAATTCTAATTTACATGAAGGGTATGAGGGAAAACCCAGGAAACTACAAGTTTGATAGTTCTAACCTCAGTTGCTGGAGAAGATTGTGCTGGGTACTTCTGAACGGCTTTTAAAGAACAATACAGTCAACAGTGGTTCACAAAGGTAAAGCCCTGATGGAGTAATTCAGTGTCCATCTATGATACCCTCCTAGGGGATAAAGGGAAGACAGTGGGTGGATAGGGCTTTTATGGATTTTAGTAAGGCTGTCCCTCACAGCATCGTTCTGGAAAAGTCATCCAACTGTGGGATGAGAGGGTTCACAGTGCACTGGATGAAGAACTAGCTGAAGAGCAGCGCTCAGAGTGTAGTGAGTGGGGCTACATTTGTCTGGCAGCCCCTTACCAGTGGTGTTCCTCAGGGTTCAATTCTAGGGTCAGTCCTGTTCAATAAATTTATGAATAACTGACATACAGGACAATGCACCATTTTGTATCAGCAAGTTTGCTGACGATACAACCAGGAGGTGCTGTTGATTCTTGCAGAAGGACCTTGCAAACCATGCTAGATGTACCAGAGCACTGGGCAAAGATTAATGAGCTGAAATTTTAAGTTCAGGTACCAAATTCTGCACCTGGGGCACAAGGTTAAACTGGAAGAGGAGTGACTGGAGAGCAGCACTTCAGAAAGTGATCTAGGGGTGTTGGTTGACATTAAGCTCGAGGTGAGACAGCCCTGCCAGCCAGGAGGGCAAACTGCATCCTGGAGTGCATCAGACACAGCATCACCAGCCAGTCCAAAGAGGTGGTTGTCCTGCTGTATCCAGCATTAGTGTGGCCTCACCTTAAGTGCCGGGTGCAATGCTGGGCCCCACAATTTAAAAAAGATGTGAAGATTTGAATGCATCCAAAGCAGAGCAACAAAGCTGGGAAAAGGAAGCCATGTCGTCTGAGGAGCAGCTAAGGACTTTGGGCTGGCCTAGTCTAGGAAAAAGGAGGCAAAGACCTTAGTGCTTTCTGCAGCTTCCCAAGGTGAGGAAGCAGAGAGGGAGATGCTGATACCTCTCTGGCATCTAGTGGTAAGATCCATGGGAATGGTTCAAAGCACCATCAAGGTAGGTTCAGGCTGAACCTGAACCTCAGAAAGTATTTCTTTAATAAGACAGTGGTCAAACCCTGGAACAAGATCCCTGGAGAGGTCATTGATACCCAAAGCCTGTCAGTGTTTAAAAGGCATTTGGATAATGCCGCTAATACTTGCTTTAGCTTTTGATCAGCCCTGAAGTGACTGGGCAGTTGGATCATGGTAGATCACTTCCAAATGAAGTATTCTATTCTAGTATTAATTATAATATTTACATATTATGTATTTTACATGTATTAATATTAAATTATAATAAATATTCTATACTTGACATTAGAAAAATATTATTTAAAGGAGAATGCTAAAAATTTTAGCTTCACAAATCCCTTATTTTCAATAAGTGCAAGTTCTTTTTCTGAACATTAAATCATGTTCTTTCTGTGCTCATTCATATTCCTAGCCTTTCAAAAAAAATTTGTCTTGGAACATTGCAACCATATTTTTGTATCCTGTCTAATTTGACTAAGTAGTGTTCTTCATTACAGTGACTATTCTTGTAAAGAAGTCAATTTTTTATGATCACTGCTATGAATGGCAGTTTAAGAGTACATTTTTAAAAATAATTTGAAATTCAGTGTATCTAGCTTAGTACCAACCTCAAAAGCTCATCTTAGCTTCCATATACTCCATTGTTTCACCTATTGCACTGCCATGTTTTCACTAGGCCTGTAATTTATTTTCATAAAATATATCATCTTGTCTTAAATGGCATTATCAGCCTAGCAGCTAAGATAAACAAATCTGTATAGACAACCTCTATCGTAATGTTCACACAGAGATTTATTTGGGTTTTGGCTGTATAGATAAGGAAGTAGGCTATCGGAGAAACCCTCTTCATTATACCTGCAGCACAGTGACTTTCAAAGAATGTGAATTGAGAGACTGAAAAGTTGCCAGGATTTTTTTTTGCAAAAAGCTACTGTCACTTGGAACTTGATTTATGGCAAGAAGATGAAGCCAAGTGCAGAAAAGCCATTAGTAAGCCCCAAAGCAATCATTTTTTGTTGTGGTGTGTTACATAGAGCAGACAGAGGTTTGAATTGAGAGTATGTTGAAGTCAGTGAGAAAAAGGTCTTCTTAGCTGGACTTCAGTCAAATCTTGAGTTTGGTCATTAGATGCAAAATGTCAAAACCACAGAACTCAAGCAGAAAAACTTCTGATTTCATTCACATTTTTCAAACCTGGAAACCTAAATGTAAGCTTGCTGGTGGTTCCTATTACGATACTGAACACTTCTTGTTTCTAAGGATACTTACATACATCAAAAAAGATGGTTTGGTTTGGTTTTTTTGCTAAAGTCCTGAAACAGAAGGGTGAAGGGGGAGTGTTGTCTGTTGCTTAATGAGTTGTCTAAATTTAAATGACAGTGTAACTAGATATACTTTGGTGGTGGCCCTGTTTTCATATTTTCTGAATTTGGTTCCGGCAGGATCCTCCAGGGTCTTTGGAGCTCATGAATCTATGTGGTTTTGGTGCTAATGCTGGCTGATAACTCATGAGAGACAATTTTTAAAAATAGATTAATTTTTTAAATAAATGTTTTATAAATTTGAAACTGCTGCCCTTATGTAAACATAGGAAGCTATGCATGTGGTGTGTATTGCAGTTTCTTTCTAATGAGTGAGTCAAATAAGGTGATATTTCAGTTTATTTTGAGTGTCATTTATTCACAGAATCACAGAATATGCTGGGTTGAAAGGGACCCACCAGGATCATCGAGTCCAACTTCTGGCCCTACACAGGACACCCCAAGAATCACATCATGTGCCTGAGAGCTTTGTCCAAATGCTTCTTGAACTCTGCCAGGCTTGGTGCTGTGACCACTTCCCTGGGGACCCTGTTCCAGCGCCCAGCCACCCTCTGGTTGAAAATTCCTGATACTTAACCTAAACCTTCTCTGACACAGCTTCAGGCTATTCCCTCAGGTCCTGCCACTGGTCACAAGANAGCCACCCTTGAAAATTCCTGATACTTAACCTAAACCTTCTCTGACACAGCTTCAGGCTATTCCCTCAGGTCCTGCCACTGGTCACAAGAGCACGGAGATCAGTGCCTGTCCCTCCTCTTCCCCTCATGAGAAGTTTGAAGACCATAATGAGGTCTCTCCTCAGTCTCCTCTTCTCCAGGCTGAACAGATCAAGTGACCTCAGCTGCTCCCCATAAGGCTTCTTCTCCAGATCCTTCATCATCCTCATGGCCCTACTTTGGACGCTCTCTAATTGCTTTATAAGTTTCTTATATTGTGGCACCCAAACCTGCCCCCAGCACTTGAGGTGAGGCCACCCCAGTGCAGAGCAGAGCTGGATAATTCCCTCTCTTGCCCAGCTGGCAATGCTGTGCCTGATGCCCCCCAGGACACGGGTGGCCCTCCTGGCTGCCAGGGCACTGCTGACTCATGTTCAACTTTCCATTGACCAAAACCCTCAGGCCCCTTTCCCCAGGCCTGCTCTCCAGCTTCTCTTTCCCCAGTCTGTCTGTACATCCAGGGATGCCCCATCCCAGGTGCAGAATCTGGAACCTTTCCCTTTTTGAACTTCATATGGTTGGTGATTTCCCAGACCTCCGATGTGTCAAGGTCTCTCTGCATGGTCTCTCTCTCCTTGAGGAAGTCTCTCCTTGAGGAAGCTGCTCCCAATTTGGTTTGTTGGCAAACTTCTTTTCCCTTCAAGTCCTGCATCCAAGTAATTTATGAAAATGTTGAAGAGAACTGAGCCAAAGACAGAACCCTGTGGAATCCCAGTACTGACCACTCTTCAGTCTGATATCACCCCATTCACATAATTCTTTGTGCCCAACCCCTGAGACAGTTGCCCACCCATCACATAACATGGTTATCCAGCTGTATGTTGGACATTTGGTCCAGAAGGACGTTGTGAGAGACAGTACCAAAAGCTTTGCTGAAGTCCAAAAAGATTATGTCTACTGGCTTTTCTTGATTAACTAGGTGGCTTACACTGTCAAAGAAGGGGATCAGATTCGACAAGCAGGACTTTATCTTCATGAAGCTGTGCTGGCTGTGGCTGATGACTGCATTGTTCTCCAGGTGTTTTTCAATACTTCCCAGTATAACCTTTTCCATAATTTTACTGGGCACTGAAGTGAAATTGACAAGCCTGCAGTTTCTTTCTGTTTGAGGGCATCTTTCCATTGAAAATCAGGAGAGTGTTTGCCAGTTTTTGGTCAGCTGGGGGCTCTCCAGGCTCCAAGACTGCTCAAAAATCTTTGAGACAGGCTTTGTGATGACATCAGCTAATTCTTTGAGAACTCCCATGAGGCCTCACAGATTTATAGATATCTAGCTCAAGCAGCAGATCCCACACAACTTCAGGGTCGAGTAGGAGTTTATCATTCTTACAATCATGGTCTTCCAGTTCAGGAAGTGCTAAAGATGTGGCAAAGAATTAATTAAACACCTTGGCCTTGTCCATGTTCCTGTTTGTGCGACGACCACCCTAATCGTGTAACAGGCCAGTGTTATTTCTTCACTGCCTTTTGCCATTAATGTGTTTGAAAAAACTCTTTTTATCGCTCTCACGGTTGTGTCCAGCTTCAACTCCAGTTGAGCTTTGGTCACAAAAATTTCTCTCTACAGTGGAGAGCAGCATCTCTGCCTTTTTTTCCCGTGTCTCCTGACCTTGCTTGTACTTCCTTTTTTGCCTTATTTCCAAGAGAAGATCAGCGTTCAGCCAAGCCAGCCTTCTGCCTCACCTGCTTGGCTTTCAACATTTAGGAATTGCCTGCTCCTGTGCTCTTAGGAGGTTATGTTTAAAAAGTGACCAGCACTGATGGACCCCAGCAACTGCAAAAACATTTTCCCAGGCAACTTTACTCACTAATTTCCTGAGCAGCCTGAAGTCTGTTCTCCTCCTGTCCTGAGCTGAAGTTTTGCTGGCAATTTTCCTTGTGCCAACTGCGATTTTAAAAGCGATCGCTTCATGGTCACAGTGGCCAAGATAGCTGCCAGTCTCCACTTTGCTCATGAGATCCTCTCTGTTGACAAGCAGTAGATCAAGGAGGGCATCTTTCTGAGCTATTTCCCTTAGGATCTGTTCCATAAAATTCTCATTCAGATGTTTTAGGAATCTGCTGGCTCAGGTAGTACCAGCTGTGTCATACTCCCAGTTGATTTCTGGCAAGTTGAAGTCCCCCTTAAGGACAAGGACAGTTGACTTGAAAGTGTCCCTTAGTTTCTTGAAGAATACTTCATTTGCATCATTGTCCTGGCTAGGAGAGCTATGGTGGACTCACATGATGACATGTTAATTATTTATTTGCCCCTCATTCTTAACCAGTGACTCTCAACTGTGCCATTGCTGACTGTGAGCTCCATGCAGTCCCTTCTATTACTTACAGTGCCACCCCTCTGCCTCCTGTGCCCTGCCTATCCCTGCTGAAGAGCCTGTAACCATCCAACATGGCACTCTAGTCACAGAACTCATCCCACCAGATTTCACTTACACCAATGATGTCAAATCTCTGGGACTGGGCCAGGCTTCTCCTGTTTGTTCCCCATGCTGTGTGTATTACTGTAGAAACATTTCAGGTGTGGTACACTGTAGCCAACACCTCCTGAAGTTGATTGAAGGATTCCATTAGTGCTGGTTTCCTTAGATTTTGGCACACCACCCCATTGCTCATCACCAGCAAGCCTGGTTTTGTCCATTTCCCCCTTCCAAAGTAGTTTTAAGCTCTATCAATGAGCCCCACTAGCTCCTGTGCTAGAGCTCCTTTTCTCCTCTGAGAAAGGTACATCCCATCAGGTGTCAGTTGACCAGGTATTGACTAGATCTGACATTAAATAAAATCCCAAAATTTTTTACACCAGCCTCCGAGTCACACATTGACCTGATAGATATGCCTGTTCCTGTCAATATTATTTGTTGTTACCAGAAGAATCGAGGAAATTACTCACTGTGCCCTTGATCTTTCAACCAATCATCCCAAAACCCTGAAGTCTCTTTTGATTGCCCGTGGACTCTCTTTGTTGTTTCGTTACTGCAGGCTTGAACAACTAATAAAAGATAGTAATCAGAGGGCTTACTAGACCGGAGAGTTTTCCAGTGATGTCCCTTACCTGAGCACCAGGACTTCTGCTTATAAGAGGGTCATACACATACATTCTCTCAGTAGCATAGTTATTTCCAGGTACTCAGAAAATGTAAATGTATATATTTGAAATAGTAAGCTAAATTTAAAAATAATTTTACTGTTTTAATAATTAAAATTAAGGATTTTTGAGGTTTGATCTTGTAGCACGTCTGTTTTCTGGTGTTCTTTTTTTTCTCTTCATTAGCAAATATTTAAATATTTCAAAAGAATAGCTGTCAAGTCTTAAGCAGCAATAATAAATCTCTAGTCAAATGGAAATTTCATATTTTGAAAGACCATCAGAACAGTATTTAAAAGTTACAGGGTTACTAGCAAGATAATTCACATGCCGTTTACTAGGCAAGAAGTTAAAAATAGAAAGTTTTCATGGCAGTGCATTTTTTCAGTTACCTCACCTAGATTTCACAAAGCATTTCTAGCCCAGCCTCTTGGGTTTTATTCTTAAAAGTGAGTTTGGAAAGGTTGCAACTTAACTTTTGACCTGGAGAAAAGATAAATTGTTGAATCAGTGGTCAGTGACTTGAACAGGAAGAACTGGGATTCTGGTCTTACTTTTGGGGATCCTAATAATGTGTTGGTGTTCCCAATAGAACAGTAACTTTTTTCATGTTCTATGACACCTTATTGTTTTACCTCCAGACTTAGCAACGGTTTGATTCCCAAGTGATCCTCTCCTTTCTTGCTCTGTTAGGTTTCTTTGGATCCCAAAAAACTGCTTACACTTGCAAATTGCACCAGTCCTGATGGAAAAGAGCTTTCTAGTAAGCACTGAAAGCAGTTTTTATTTCAGTTGTCTTAAGAAAGTATAAATATTCAATATTATAATACGAATATTTGCTTTTCCATTCTTTGCATGTTGTGGAAGAATTTTGGGGAGATTTTTGCAATCTTCTCATATAGTAGTGCCTGTTCTGAGGTATTGTTATACCATCATTTTAAAAGGGCTTTCATGTCAGCATTAAAATTTTAAATTTTAAACTCAAATTATTAAGTGTGTAGGTAGGTAGATAGTCACATATGAACAGAGATAACCAAATTTTACATGTACGGTTTTTTTGTGTGTGTTTAGGATGACTGGGTTTGGTATTTGTTGTGCACTGTGAAATAAGCCTTCTGAATAAAGGAGAAAATTTAAAGAATTCTTTTTCAGTAGATGATACTGGTGAAGGGAGAATGAAGTAGTGAAAATAGTAGGCAGAAAGCAAAGTCTGTATTTTAAAGAAGCATTTTTTTTTCTGTTGAAAAACATCTTGTTTTATGTGTTCCCTGTTGCACTTAAGGTAGTTAGTCTAGCTAGTCTTTCCCTTGTTAGGGAAAAGCATTCCATTCTTGGCCACATTGTTTTATAACATAACGATAATACAGGAATGGATAATTAACTTAACTAAGTGCTTGAGCCTTGCTCTGGCTTTCCAATTTTGGCTGCTGATGGAATTGATTTGCAATAAATTTGCAATAAATTGCCCACTCTTAACATTATCTGCATTATAATAAATCTTCTAGGTGTGTATTTTTTCCAAGATGTGAAAGTCAGATGGTCATCTCTCGCAATGCTTCTGTAATTTTGGCATGTCTCAAATGACATGAAGTGGATGTTTGGAAAAGAGTTTTTAACTAGTAGAGAAAAAAGTCTCTGCTAAAGAAGTATGCCTTAGTTTAGAGATACTGTTTAGTGTTTCCACAGAAACACTCCCAACCATGCTCCACTGGCTCACTCCCTCCTCCCCTTCCCCCCTCTACATCAACCTGGAGAGGACAACTAGAAACACAAAAGGTGAAGATCATGAGTTGGGATAAGAACAACTTACTGGAAACAGCAATGAAATAAGACAATGAACAGTAACAGCAACAATATTAATAACAAAGTGTACAAGAGGGACAAATGATTCACATGCAGATGCTCATCACCTGGAGCCTGACAATGCCAGCTGCTCACTTCCCACTCTGGGTTCCTTCCCCTGTCTCCAGAGGATGACCTGAGGTGTTACAGAATAGCCTCCAGGTCCTAGCCATGCCTCCTCCTAGCTACTGCAAAAATTACAATTGTCCTGGCTGGAACCAGGACATTATCCACCCCTTATTCTATACGTTGTGCAACATACCCAAATCCTACACCTTCCATTTATTTACATGTATGCAACTGTATTTTATATGTATATAAATACATGTATACACACACACAAGCATAAGTATCATTTCCATAGTCGGTGGCCATCCCCCCATGATGTCTGTTGAGTTCATTTGAGTCTGTTGGGTTCTATCTGTCCTAGATGTCTTCCAGGGCAAGAGGGCTGGTTGTTAGCTGCATCAGAAGCTCATGACTTGTGTATATGGAGCAATCCATACTTATTGTACATGGTAGTTAAGGCATACAGCAACCAGTATTATGCAATTCAAGACTCCAGACTGTTCCCAAAAATAAACATCACTTGCGGTACACATCATGTTTTCCCATCCCTCTTCCTTACCCACCACGGGCACCCAGGTTCTAGAGCAAAAAAATCCCACAGATTAATTTGCCTTTGCTCGAGGCAGAACTAATCCAAACTAATCTATACTGTCTTCCCTAACACATTTCTCATGTGCACCATGGGGACTTTATTCCTTTCTGCAGTACATGGGTGTTTTGATTGGGCAGGGCCAGCTTGATTGGTAAAGCCTCTGGTGTTAACTAACCAGGTGGCCTCTGCAAAATGTAGATCCCAATGTTTGCAGGTCCCACCACCCCTTGCTTTCAATGTGGTTTTTAACAGTTCATTCTACCATTCAATTTTCCCAGAGGCTGATGCATGACAGGGAATATGATAAACCCACTCAATACCATGCTCTCTGGCCCAGGTGTCTCTGAGGCTGTTTTTGAAACGAGGCCTGTTGTTTGACTCCATACTTTCTGAGCTGCCATGTTGCCACAGTACTTGCTTTTCAAGGCCCAGGATGGTGTTCCGGGTGGTGGCATGAGGCACAGAGAACGTCTNCAGCCATCCATGTCTCCACCATTGTGGGCACATAGTGCTTGCCTTGGCGGGACAGCAGAATTGTGATGTAATTGATCTGCCAGGCCTCCCCATATTTATATTTCGACCATTGTCCCCCACACCACAGGAGTTTTACCCTCTTGACCTGGTTGACGGTAGTGCATGTTTCACAGTTATAGATAGCCTGGGAGATAGTGTCCATGGTTAAGTCCACCCTTTGATCACAAGCCCATCTATGTGTTGCATCTCTTCCCTGATGACCTGAGGCATTCATGGGCTTGCCAAGCCAGAAATAACTCACCTCTATGTTGCTAGTTTAGATCCCCCTGGGACAGCAGGCATATAGTGCATATATGGAAACATATACAGGGTTAGGTTACTATCACAACATGAACAGACCAAGGAGCATTGTAACCAGTGACTCTGTGCCTAGTAGAACAAATGCTTAGATCAAATTTGTTTCAAAACCTCTTTGGTCAGATCTGTTGTTATCTCAACCCTTCATGTCTCACACTGGACACCAAACAAGGCTGTTGTGGTTTAGAAGTGGTTTTTCCCAAATTTAGTGTTCACACTGAAACCCTCTAAACCATGCGCCACTCGCTTGCTCCCCCCACCTCCTCCCCTTCCCCTCCCCCCTGCAGCAGACTGGGGAGGGCAATTGGAGGCACAAAAGGTAAAGATCATGGGTTGAGATAAGACCAATTTACTTGAAACAGCAATGAGATAAGACAGGTAACAGCAACAGTATTAATAAGAGCGGCAAACGATTTACATGCAGTTGCTCATCATGTGGAGCCCAACAATACCCAACTGCTCGCTCTTTGCTACACGACCCAGAAGGGATCCCTTTTGCCACCCCCAGAATGTGATATGAGGTGGTATAGAATAATGTCCAGGTCATAGACATGCCCCTCCTGGCTACTGCAGAAATTAACCCTGTCTTGGCTGGAAGGAGGACAATGTGATAGGCCTGTCACTCATTCTAACCATCATACAGGTTACTTTGTACTTTGGGATTTTGGGAGAATAGCTTTTTCTGAAGGCATAAATGGGCTTAAAGACTTGGTGATCAGGGCTAAAGAGTAAAAAACTCTTACAGTGAATAGACACCAACAAAATCATACAACACTATTGTTTATCTTAGACCCTTAAAATTGACTAGAAAAAAAAACTAACTATGAAGAAAGTCAACAAAATTTTCTCTAACTACAGTAACAGCAATAGATTCTTCATCGTGGACTTCTGAATCTAGCAGGATGATCATATCATGTCTTGTCAGAATTTGCAAGGAAAAGACTGAAATACAAAGTGTTTGAATTCTGTGCAGTATTAAACACAGTTTTGAATATTTTGTTCTACCTTGGCTTCTAATTCAAAGCATCTCTATGCTACCTATTTTAAAGAATATGCTAAACAAATATGCACATTGTTCTCAACCGTGAGTCCCAAATGTAAACTGTTCCACGGTTGGTTTTTCTGTTTTAAGGTATTCAGTTATTCTAAAATTCTGACAGTTTGCCAACTTTGTTATCAGATTTATTTTATTACATCAGTTTAGTTCCATCTGGAAATCACAATCAAATGTGCATATAACTATTTGTTGCTTAGATGGGTTTTCTGTATTTGAGAAAATAAAATTAGTCAACATTTTCAATCTACAAAGACAAAGATGTCTTATCTATCCCAGGGACAGAATCTCTTTGGTTTTATGTATTCTTTGTTTGTTCAATACTGGTATGGAGGGTCAGTCTATCTGTAAAACTCTTTATCTTCTGAAATAAAGTGCTTTTGCATGACTATGAAAGGGCAGCCACAGATAGGCAAACCATTCATTGCTATCTTCCAGCTGTTAAGAAACATCCAGTGTAATTACTTGCGGTTTGTGGGAATCTGTTAGAATTTTTCTATTTACAGAATTTTATCACAGGGTTCACTTGTATTCTTTCTAAGGCTTAATCTTCCTGAGAAATGTTTATGCAAACACTGATACTTAGATTTGAAATAGGTTAAAACCTTGTCACCAGCAGTGTGATGGACAGTATGATTGGATTTACCAATACTCATTGACTTTCCATCGCAAGTATTGCCAGAGTGACACTGTTTTAACTGGAATGAGCATGCCTCTGACTCATTGAAGTGCCACACAAAAATAACAGTTGCTTCTCATAAAGTCAGCCACAAAATGAAAACATAGCCTGAGGTTATTGTTATTGCTGTTTTAAAATTACAGACCCTAGATTTACTTGTTAAGACTTGATATTTGCATTTCACTGTAATAAAAAGGATGTTTATTTGATGTCTTTTAAATGGCTGTGCTGCTCATTTCCATGAAATCTGGCAATATAAGCATGCATTTGTAAAGCGAAATGGGAACTAGAAAACCATCCTTTGGAAATGGCATCACAAACACATGATTTCTTTTTTCATTTATTTTATTGCCACTTATTTAGGCACTTTTTTTTTTTTTAATTCTGCCCATTGTCATTCCTTATACATTTATTTCTGTCAAGGCAAGCATGTTGTCAACAGACTGGGCCAGTAAACACTTCTTTTTAAAGGGATTTAATACCTCCTATGAGTTAGTAAACGTGAGATTAGGGAGAAGTGATGTGTGTTAAACACTTATGGGGGCTAAGAAAATTTCTTTTGCAGAGTGTACTCCAGGTCATTCGTACTTGAGCTCTTTCCTACTTCTAGAAATTCCAGAGTTTTATGGAATTGTCAGATGTAATATTATACAGCTGTAATAGAAAATTCAGAAAATAACAGAGCATGGGATTCTTCTGCTTTTCTGTTCTAGGAATTCTCCAGAGTGTATTTTATAGGAGTACACAAATAAAACAGGTCCTGAAGCTTTAAATCTGAATGCTGGACATAATAAATCGAGGAAGGTTCATTATATATTTGTTCTATTACATTCATCTCTGTATCTGGTCTTGGCCATTGACAGAAGATATGTACTAAGTTAAGTGGTTTTTTGGTTCACGTAAAGTGATTGTTTATGCTCTTAACAAATATCTGTGGAAAGACAGTTTCATAAACTGTATGACATGATGATGGAACAGTTTTGATAGCAAGCATCTAACATTTTTGCCTCTTTTTCTAATATTTTTTTAAAGAGTTAAATAAATGTCTCAGAGGAAAAAAAAAAACAAAACCAACCAAAACCAACCAAACAAAACAAACCCACAGCCCTGAAGAAGAACAAAACAGAGCCCCATTAAAATGAAGACCTTTCGTTTAGTCCAATTATTTATGACACTTGTAGACTCCATAAATATTAACCTGTCAGGTAATAAAACATGCTAACTAGACCTACATTATGCCCCATTTTCATTGTTTTAATATGTGTTGAAGCACATTATCTCAAATCAAGTGATTTCTTGAAGAAGTGGTTGACACAATAGATTTCTTTAATGGTGCCCAGGAAAAAGAAGAATTTGACAGCTTAACAAGTTATTTCGAGATATATTGCCAAAAAATACCACACCTTCTTAAAGGTATCATTTTTAATGATTTTTTTGTTGTAAGTCACAGCCAACTTGCTGAATGTAAATTTTACATTAGGACAGAATGTTTCTAAGCAAAGAGAAATTTTAATTCATTGTATGTTAAGAAACAGTTTATTTGTGCTAATATTTCAGTACTTAATATTTCAGTAGCTAATTCGTAAGACACTTGGATATACAGCTTTTTAGGAAACCAGCTTATACCTCATATAACTGAATGACAGCTAGGATTTCTGCAAAGAAAGGCAACAGTATTCTGAGCTGTGTGAACTGTGACAGTCAGAAGATCAAGGCTGGAGTTATTCCTGCTGTATGCAGGAATGTTGTTAGATGTTATATGTTGTTAGATGACATCTGGCTTATAGATTGCAGCTTTGGTCACCCTAATACATGAAAAATACAGATAAAATGACAGGAGTTGAGGTAGTGGGACTGGAGTCCTTTTCCTGTGAGGAGAGACTGTGGCATCAGTACTGGTTCTGCTGAGAGAAGGGTTGGCTGTTGAGGGCATGCAGCAGCATCCTCAGCACCAGTGGGAGGGATGGAGATGTAGCTAGGCTCTTCACATCAGTGTGTGCTGGGAGTGTGAGAGACAGCAGCACAAGCAGGAATACCAGAGGCTTAGGCTGGAGGTAAGGAAAGCCTTTTTCCCCACCGGAACAACTGGGTGGGGCCAGGCTCAAAGGAGGTTGGACGATCTCCATCATCAGGGGTTCCATAGTTCAGCTGAGTGAAGACTTGAACAGCCTGGTCTGAGTCCACAGATGAGTTTGGGGCAGGCATTCTGAGGGTCCAAGACTGCCAGTATGAGTAAGCCTCTGATGGTGTTGTTTACAGAGAAACACATTTCAGAGCTGATAGAAACAGAGCTATGTTTATAGGCCAGTATTGCTAACAATGCTCCTCTCAATTTCTTGACTTTCATTAATTAATATAAAAATCTCAATATAGAGGTGCAGTTCAGTTTTATGAGGGCACACAGTATACATTCTATTCCAGAATCTTGGTATGATGTTAATTTCGAATTCATCATAAGCAAAACACTTTTAAAAGAGACGCTGTGGTTTAAAAAGATGGTATTCCCGCTGAGTAGACTGGGTTCAGACTTGAGAGTTAGGAACTTCTTCATTACAGTAATTATCAATACAGATAAAGATACTATTTTTAGAAAAGATTTCTGGCCCCTGATGTGTTTGATGAAGAGGAAGAAAGTTTGGGGTTTTTTTGTTTATGTATTATTTATAATGATGTGGAATCAAATGGACTGCTCTAAAATCTCTTTAACTTTTGGAAGTCATTGTGATAAAGTGTTCAAATATCTTTGAGTTACCTGTTAAAACCATTATGAGGAAACTGGAATATCTTTACAAGGTGTACTAAATATACAGAGGACTTACTTAATTTTTTGATTAATCTGGTAAAGTATTACTTTACAGAAAGGCCATAGCTATTACTTTGTACATTCCAATGTCCGCTTTTTAAATGGACAGATCATAACTATACTTAGTATAAGAAAATTGAATGAGAATGTTAAAGTCCAAAGTAGAAATTATACTTGGAGAATAATTTTTTTTCCATTTTTTTTTATATCTGTCATGATGTCTCAGTGATTCTGCCTTTGATGTGCCACAGGTCATTGAATTTTCATGTACAAACCCGAAATCAAAAGTCAGCAGATGACTTTGCTTCCACTACTGTACTTCCTATGCACTTGTGTTTAAGGAAGGCTAGGGTTAGTCAGCTAAGTACACATCATTGTTCTGGTAGATGAGTCCAGCAAAAGCTGTGGACTTCGTTGTTTAAAGTAGTTCACTGTACTGCCTGGAAGCTTAACTTGAAATCATTTGTTCTCTGACAAACAAGATTTCAGACCTACTGCAATGTTTCTTCCATCTTGGAAAACTATACCACACTATCCTGAGAGACAAAAGGCTTAGAGAGACAGCTACAGAACAACTATTCTTCTTCTACATAAATGAAATTCCTCATGTGAAGTCCGAATATTGTGTTCTGAATACTGATACTTGCATTTGTATATGCAGATTTGCATTTGTAGTCATATAGTTCTTTAACTGCGGTCATCCAAAAAAAGCTTGTCAATTAAGAACTTTTCTTTAAGTCATTATGAGGCAAGTGTACACAATTTAGGGGAGTAAGTTACTCGAATGGGGGAGAGAGTGAGTCAGAGAGTATTCATATTTTATAGATCTTCTTCCCTATACATTTCATTTGTGAAAGAAGCCTCTTTTGAAAGAGGCTTCAAAACAGTGCAACAGTGCCAGTTGCTATAAGACTAGCTCACATTCTCATACTACACAATATACTTTCACAGATCCTAGTACTTAGTTTTGCTTAAAATTTTATGTGAAATGTGCAGACTTGATGGTGATAGTTGCTTCTAAAGGATTCTGCCATTTTTAAGATGTAAGCTTGCTAGTTTGTAACTATGCAAATTTTAAAAATTAGTTTCCTGTGTTGATATTTAAATATTGTGGGGAAAAGAAGAAAGAAAGGACGAAGCTTGGGTAAATTCTACTGTTACTACAGAAAAGAAATATGGGGATTTCAAAAAATGAAGAATCACTAAACAGCCGGTCCAGGTTTTGCCTCTGTGATCAGAGAGTAAAGACTGCATCTTCAGTGGTAGGAGTGCTTTTACTTAATTTTGAAGTATTACTGAACATCAAAAAGAGAACAGTGTCTAGACTTTCCTCTTCTTACCTGATCGTTCCTGGTTTCTGCATGAAAGTACATATGTCAGTACATTCAAACATTTAACACACTTTTAAAAAATAGTGTAAAGCTGTATATATCACCAGCACAGTTGCAGATTTTATAAGTTATTTTGAAAGTATGGACAATTTCACAAGAAGCCATAAGAATTTAATAGTATATCAGGCAAGACAGAGAGCTGCTGACTAAAGTTCAGTATTTTGCAAAGTTCTGAAATCAGTATATTTTATAATGATTTACAAAACTTTAGTTTATCTAACTCATTAAACGTAGAGTAATAAGGAAAAAATATTTTGCACTTCTTTCAACTTCCTTTGTAATAGTAAATATTTTCTTCATTTATTCAATTTCTGTATGAAAAATAGAGTAAGATTGATATCAACAGCCATATAGAAAATAATTGCCATGAAAGTCACCTTTTAATTGATATATTTAAACAAAAACATGTATCATCCTATCCCCTAGTTTCTTTGACTAGATCTGCCATATTTTCTGAGTAATTAATAGAAACCAGAAATCTTGGCAGGCCATTCTGTTAAACAGCACAGCCTTACAGGAACTCGTGATTTGGGACAAACATCTTGGTAAGGGCTTAGATAAACGTCTATAAAATTATTTAGTGGGTGAATATCTCCCCGGGGCAGTAAAGGGCGAGTTTTAAACTCCTCATTAACGTGTTTTAAACTTTTAGTGGAAATTATTTTTATTTCTTGCATTGGATGGACCACTATGTTTCTGCTTCATACAAGAGAGTCTTTTCATACCAAGTAGATTTAAATCTGGTCATTTGACAATAACCCAATTGTTCCGATCCGTTTAAGGGGAAAGAGAGGCAAGTTTGCCTCAATCCACAACTGCACAAGGGAACTAGGTTCTAAATACAAACGAGGGGATCCAAAGCGATAATACAACTTTATTTTTTTATAGAAGAGGAAGGAAATAGAGAAAATAGAAAAGTAGGAAAATATGCCCAGAATAATGATGAGAAGCACACGGAAAGGGGTTAGCACCACCATGGATCCAGCAATGGCTTACAGGGTGTCGTGGAGCAGATCTGCGTTGGGTGCGAGGACTTTTTATGCGGTGAAGTCCCTCCAGAGGAGTCGAGAAAAGGCAGCGAAGGAGCAGAGCCACGGCAGCAGGACCAGCGTGAGGGGTGTGGGGGGACTGGAGCAGCCTCGTAGGAGCAGCCAGGACAGCACAGACAGCAAAGATTGCAGCACTATGTAGATTGCAGCAGCACAGCCGACCGTGACCGCTTAGGCAGTTGCTTATGGAGTGTATGAGGCGTGACAATCCTCATGTCCACTTCGTAAAGTTCATTGGTTGCCTGTCCGATGTATCGAAATGTTGATGTCTTACTCGCTTGATGTATCAAAAGTCTGTTGCTAGCTCGCTTAGTGTATCAACTACAAGCTCTCTTAATAGCTTCCAACAGGGTGCCTCATTTTCTTAAAGCAGTTTCTAAAGTTTTTGTTAGAGGCCTTTTACACTTTAATTTTCATTGTTAATCTTCGAAGAGGTAATGGAGAAACAATCCTTGCTTTTTATTCATTCACTGCACCACTATTCTAAATTTCCTTTCCTTTTACTGGGCAGAACGCTTTGTATGTCCTAATCTGTTTCAAGCTTTGTTAATCAACATTTCTGCCTAGATTTTTTCATGTTCTGCACACTCAAAAAAATTTAAGTTATACTTTAGATTGCATTCAAGATTTATGTCAAGAAATTTGAAACATAGCACAAAGCCAGTATGCTTCATAGCCAGCTACACAGAAGTTGGTAGCATGATATTTGAGAGTTGGTTTCTGCCTGTGTGGTGTGAGTTATGTCCACAGTGTTTCATAGGAAGAAGATGACACAACCCATTGCATGCTGTTAAGTCCTTACATTAGGTGACATCATAAAATAATGAAAAGGTTACGGTTGGAATAGACCTTGAAGAACTAGTTCCAACCCCTCATGTCTTGAGAAGGGAATTATCCACTACACCAGGTTGCTCAGAGCCGCATCCAGCTTGGTCTTGAACACCTCCAGGGATGAGACTGCTAGACTTCCCCTGGGCAACCTGTTGCAGTGCCTCACCACCCTCATAGTAAAGGATTTCTTCCTAACATCTAATCTAAACCTGCTGTCCTTCAGTTTAAGGCCTTGTCCTATCACCACATGCCCGTGTGTAAAGTCCCTCTCCAACTTTCTTGTAAGACCCATTTATGTGCTGAAAGGTGCTAGGAAGTCTCCCTGAAATCTTTTCTCCAGGCTGAGAAGACTCAGCTCTCTCAGCCTGTATTCATAAAGCTGGGCAAGGGCTTCTGCATCTCCCAGTATCCAAATGTTGGTCCTTCCTGTAGCTCAAGAGGTGATTAGACAACACTCTCAGACACACAGTGATTCTTGGGATAGTGCTTTGCAGGGCTAGAAGATGGACTCGATAGTACTTGTGGATCCCCTCCAACGCAGGACACTCTATGATATGTAGAGAGTACCTGTTTGCTGTGGAGATTAGTTAACACTGAAGCATACCCCGTTATTCTGATAGTCTTAATATTCTCCCATGAGATTACATATAACCAATAGATTTTGCAGGAGGTAGATCCCTGGAATTGAACAGGACTGATTCTTTTGCAGCACTTCAAGAAGGAGAACTCTGTTGTGGTCCCAATATTACTTAATGTAAAAAAATTTTTTAAAAAAGTTTTAAAGTGCAGATGATAAATTGATAGGTATATATCTACCTACAGTTACAGGCTGACTCATTATCCTCCAATGTACTCTAATAAGAAAGAGTTAATGGGATATCACTGGACAATACAAAGAGCACTCATACTCAGAAGGACATTTTCCTTGTTTTACACAATAGAGTTACAATGCTTTGCTTGCAAGAAGTCTTCATGTACGTCAGAATGAAGAAAAATACAGACACAGTTCTTGGGTACAACAGGAACCCAGAAACCCTTTTGTCAAGCCCATCTTCTTATTTATTAAAAAAGATGACATTCTCTGACTAGTAGCATGCATTTATTATTTAACAGTATTACTATGAGCCTCTGCCAGTCTTTATCTCTTTCTTTGTGTCCTTGCCTAGTCTTTTCTTTGTATGTGTTCTCAATATTATTTAAAATAATCCTAAAGAAGTGTGCTCAGATTTCTGCCAGCTTTGCCTTTGTTCCATCTGTCCAATTCCACTTTTACCACCATTTTAAAAACTGTATTATAGGTTTTGGTTCTTTATTAATATACCTGGACCCTGTGATAACTACTCTGAAATGAAATAAGCACTTGGAAAGGTGTCCATAAGTCCAGAAAACCTCCTTCCTGCCTAAATAAATTTTATGATCTTGGTGTTCCCACAATACAATCCAAATTGTTCATCTTGTCCAAGAGCTGGGAAATGGCAGCACGCCATAACTTCAAGGGCTGATTAACTATTGCCAAGACCTTAGGTGCCAAATGCTTAGCTGCCAAGGTTTTCAAGGCTCTTGGAAGTCATCCAAGCTTGGTTGGTTTTTTTTTTCTGGAGAGTAAGTGTTTCTCGTGGTTCCCTTGTGTTGACAACTTTCTTGTGACACTGAATCTAGTTTTTCTAAGATACACTGGATACTTTCAGGTGTTAGTGAAGACTTCATCTCACTAGTTTTTTGTCCCTTTTCTGCCGTTCCCATCCTCTCAGACAAGCACTGCTGTCACGTAACAGAAAAAATAAAACATAGTAACTTTGTGTTTTATAGCAAATAGCAGGCCCCTGCCTGGCTACTGCATTTTGTCCCGTTTCAGTTGTACTAGCTGTTGTTTCTACTTTGATTTCAGTATCAAAACTATTAGGTAAATACAGAGAATTTTTGATCTGGGTATCGTTACCTGTTTATTCATTTGCCCATCACTTCGCTAGGGTCCGTGCAAAGAATACAACTGTTACTGAAGGAATCTGCATTATTTTTTTTCATAAAGTGAGGTGAGAGAATCTCTTTTGCAGTAATCTTTGAAGACAAATGTTAGTAGAATTGTTGTGGACCAAAAGCATAATCTTGTGACATTTCAAAGGAGAGATGCCAAACTGATCTGGATTACTTAATCCCTGTCTATCTATTTATTATGTTTTCATTAACCTTTTTTATTGATTGAAACCGAGAAGAAATTAGCTAAAGTTATACTTAAAATGATAATCTGGTAGTCCAAAATTAAACTACATTGTACCCTCTGGGTCAAGAAGATGTAGGTCTAACCATACTGGTTTCAGTGATGCTGATCTTTAAAATTGCCTTTAACATCTTTGTTATGCAGCATCAGTTTCTAGCACTGGTGCAGTGGAATATGCTAAATTAAGGTGTTAGGCCTTTGAGTCTTAAAATTGTACTAATATTTTGGTATATAGTCACTACTGTTTAATTTTATGTTTCTGAGTTCTGCTAGCTGACCATTGAAAGTCAACATAAAGCAAGAGTTTATTCTACTATCTGTACTTTTTAATATACCCATTCTGTGTAATTATTTTGCAATGTTTTAGACTGTATGAATCTGTAAATACTTCTGATATAGCTGTTTTTGTCTCTCATTAAAGACAGGGATTTTGCTCTGAAGCATATGGCAGAAAAAAAAAGCATATAGGGAAACAGCAGAAGATGATTAAAAGATTGAGAGAAAATGATGAGACTGAAGTACAGCCACATAGGACATCACAGAGAAGAGCTAGTCATGAGGGTTGCCAGTGAAACAAGCAAAGTTTCAGATGTTTCTTGTTAGAAGCTAAGTGATGGTGGGCTTTGTATTCTGAGGGTTTTTTTAATGAGAAACCTAAGGAAACATACAAAGAGCAGTTAAGAGCTGGTAATCATTGCAGATGAAATTAGAAGTGAAAGAAGTGCAGAATTTCTAAAGATAGTGCATGGTGATAAACACAATGTTTGTTTTTCTCAGTGTGGAAGGTAGACTTTATAAAATATTAATTTAATTATGCTTTCATTTACCATAGGAAAAATGACCATTGCATTTAGTAATGTAAATAACAAAAATGGTTTTATTTACATGGAGAAGATAATTTGTTTCAAACTAGTACGTGAAATGAGTCTCTTCCATTACATATTGTCTGACTTTCCGCTTTATTTGATCAACAGCAGGAGGGGAAGTCCGTTAAATATTATACAGTTGGTTCTGGTTAGTTATTGACATCCGTCAGTTTGATGTTGCCTACATTGTTAACCTCTTTATGAACAACTCGGGCAAAGTCAGTGTCCTGGGAGACAGTAACTCATCAAAGAGGAGCTTAAATTGAAAGGAAATGAAGAAAGAGTCAACATGAAGAACATTTGAGGACAGAATACAAATTTGTAGTAAAAATTAATACAAGTTTCTTAAGTGAAAAGGAGGTGAAAGCAACAGCAGTGCAAAGGAACAAAACAACATTAGGTCTTACTGCATTTGGTATAGAACATATCTGTGATCAGTTTTTCTAGTATCATGAATTTTCTGGAATGTGCATGTGGTTGATAGCTGAACAAATACATACATACACAATAAATACATATATTTATTAAAAAATAGATAACTATTTGTCCTAAAAAATTTTAATGATTGGGTGTTACTTCTAGAGAATTTCGAAGGAGTACAAACTATTGCTGAAACAGAACATTTAACCAGCCTAATACAGGTCTGATATGATCTTTCTTAAATTGAAAAAGAACTCTTAATACATCAACTTTTAATGTGATATGGGGTTTTACTGCTGTTAGGGAGTTGCACAGTGCCATGACTCTATAGGAAGTATATTCTTTGCTTGATGGCACTGAGTTGTAGATATCAAGTGTATGTATATCATGCATATATCAAATATGTGTTAGAGGAATAAGATCTGGATGATTTGTCATTGCAATAAATGTGAGTTATCAGACTTCTTCTCAGCCTTTTGGGGCTTCTAATATCAGGTGAGTTAGTGATGTTCCATTCTTTTCCTAAAAATAAAGTTACTCCCATCATTTTCAGAAAGAAAGAAAAAGCATCCGTCCTGCATAATGATCATCATTAAATCATTTCTACATTTTCTTCTGAATCATTGATTTCTGTTCCCAGGTCAGATTCTGGTTTTATTCTGGCTATTTCATGTACATCAGTAGTATGCTAAGTGCTAGTGTCTGTTATTTCTTCCTGCCAGAGATGTCAGTATCCAGGAAAGCAAGTTAAACACCTCCAAGAAAATTGTTTCCTTCAAAAAACCAACCAACCAACCAACCAAAAAAACAAAAAGAGAAATAAAGGAGAATTATTTATTATATATTCTTACTTTTGATGCTACAAAATAGTGTTGTCTTGAGAGAAGGTTTAATTACTGGAGTTTTTTGCCCCTACAGGACTTTGTTTCTCAGTAACAGCTGTTTGACAACAAATGTTGTAAAAACTGTCAGTAGTTTACAAATTAATGTTTTTGACTGCTTTGCAAACAACCCCTTTCATTTTATTCATTACTCTTTGCAACATGAAGCTTTGAGGTGTAGTTGACAGAAAAAGCAACAAAAATTCAAGGTATTCTTTACTGGCTTTGTGATTCATTTTAGAATGTGATGACATGAAAGCCTCCATCTTACACACACAAACCCTAAAATGTTGAAGTTTCTAGAAGCCTGGAAATGTGTCAGTAAATGTTTCAGATACCAAAACTGCTAATAACGTCTGCTCCTCTCTCATTGTATGAAAAATAGCTGTCATGTGGAGCAGTAGGAACATCATGAAGAGCTCTTTTTGAGCATGACTACACAATTGAGGAAAGCAGCTGATGGCATATGCGCTGAAGATGCAGCTGACGATGCATGGCTTTTTATTTCAGTCTTCGCCCTGATAAGTTTTTGACTAGTCTGTTGGGAAAGCAATTCTGCCCAACCTTCATTCTGATTCCGAATTTAATGAATTGTATTGGGATTGCATGAGAAAGCCAAAGAAACCTAGATAAGAAGAAGGATAAATAAAGTCACTATGAGTCTCTTCTCAAATCTGTTGACAGGTATTTTCTTTGTGGTATGTCTTGGTGTTTTGCACATCTTAACCTATACTACTTATCAGTGTAGTGAATAAACTTTACTTACCTATTCTCAGCTCACAAGTGCAATACTGTTTTCTAAAATACATGGTTGACTTTAACCAGTCTAAAGGAAAAAAATGCACAGAACCTTCACAATGATAGCAATTTTATAGTTACTCTGACAGTGAAGTTTACCATTTAAATGTAAAGCTTGACAGGAAGATAATCCAGAATTAGCTTTGACTTCATGTGTTCTCTTCCTAATGTCAGTGTGTTTTCTAAAGTAAAGGTTTCAGAGATTGACAGATAGGCTCACAGGTCTGTGATCATAAACGGCATAGTTATAATCCTGTTGCCTTGTGTGAATTAAGTGGAAATTAAAAGTTTAAAACACAGATGCTAAGTGGCTTGAACACAGTATCTTTAGGATTATTAGAATGCATTTTAGAAGCAGAAATATTAATGAAAACAGATCTGTAATTATTGGATGAAAGTATTTCTGGGCTTCATCTGGTTATTTTTGTTCTTTGAAATATGGTGGTCCAGATATACGCTGTATCATTTTTTTCTTGCCACACTGTGATCCTTCCATTATAAGCAACTCTAAATAGCTGTCCATATAAGGAAGGCTTCAATAGGAATGTGAGCAACATAAAATACTTACAAAAATAACTTACACAGGTAAGAATGCAGCTGGGAGGATTCTGTGAGAGCACTGAAAAACACTCTCATGAAATAAAATTTTGAGTGTAAAGACTTTGTTTCATATTTCAAGTTAGATTTATAATTTCAGTGCTAGCTAAAATTTAGCAAAGTCCTCTTTTCTACAGTCCCGCAAAATCTGGCTGTGATTCTTCCTCTGTGTAATCCAAGGTAGAGTTTGCACAACTTGTCAGTCATGTCTTCACTTCATGTTCCACAATGTTTTCTCGTTAAAAATATTCACATATATGCAACTACAAAGGAGGTTCTGCAGTTTTGTAAATGCAATTATAGGAGAGGCATGAGAGGTCATCAGTATTGTTAAAGGAAGTGTTGAATACTGTCATTTTGAAGGTTTTCTGTCAATCAGTTAAAACAAAACTAGAAAGTGTTAACCAGTAACACTGAAGTCAGTGATGCAGTCATCAGCAAAGAGATGTCAGTCTGTTCTATATATAATTTCTTTTTTCCCCCCTAGTTTAATAATATTCTTGACATGAGTATTCAGTAGAGCAGAACTAAAAGTTTGGAGAGTTTTTGCCATTTCATATATTTCAAAAAAATATTTGAACTGTTCAGGAAGCCTAAATCATATATTACTAGACTTAGGAGTTAAAGCCTTTTATGGAAGTGCTAGAGAGAGTGTAATCCTCTGTTTTTAATCATATGCTGACAGCACAATGTTACTAAGCATAATATCTATTTTACAGCTAAACTTGTCATCCTTATTCTAAAAAGGACAAAAAAGGTGCAAAGAAAGAACCTGAAATATTCAGGAAGGCTTTGTATTTGATCTTACTCACAACAGCTGTCTCAACACTGCAGAAAGTCAGGCTAGTTAAAAATGATGGCCTCTGCTGTATCACATAATGAATAAGAAATTTTATTGATAGCAGTAAAACCTATGTTGTCTAGTGCTATTTCACACAAGGCTAATAACTGTTCTATGGTGGCTGTAGATACAGTTTAATATACGCATGCATTATTCTGAGTGCTCTTTGGCAGTGTAGTTCTTTTATATTAAGAATTATCATTAAAATACAGATTTAAGTGTCATAGAGAAATGAGAGCATTTCTGTAGACTTACCTAGAGATTTTGAGGAAAAAAGCTGCCCTGTAGAAGCAGGAGGAAGAGAGGAGATGAGAGGACATTTCTATGACATTACTTACTGATGAAAAAGAACCAGCATAATCAAATAGCTTGTAATCCTGAAGGGAAGGAGAGAGATGGAAAGAGCTCCACACATAAAAACATCATATATATTGTTAAGAGATGTGTGGTCATAGGAATCATGGCATGAAATGAAAATACACTCTAAATTTAAAAGCCATCTGAGGACATGGAAAGCAGAATATTAAATGGCTGTTTCTTGCTATATACACACCATTTATGCTAATGAAAAAAGTTTCTCCTAAAAAAGCTGCTTACTGTAAGCATGTAAAAGTATTTTCCTGCTGTCACCTTTCTCCTATATTGGGGATCTTTTCTTCATCATATATAGCTGGGAGCAGCTCTGCTGGTGAGAGGTGAGGTGGTTTTTTGGTATACTTACAATATTTTGAAAGTTAAACCCTGTCATAATAGAGAAGAAATCAGAATATAGTAGTAAAACATGCTTTAAGTTAAAGATAGCTTTGCACAATGCACTCTTTCTTTGACATTCTCAGGCATGCATCAGTTACACTGCAGGTATCAAGTTACATCGGGGCTAAGGCTGAGGTTTAGCACGTTTAGAAACAGAATGAATTTGCTCATTATGATGTGTGTTTTTATAGACTACAGAAGCAGCTGTAACCTGTGAGGAGCTCCTTACTTTTTCTGAGTTGTCTGTTGAATTGCTGTATAACCTGTGAGGAGCTCCTTACTTTTTCTGAGTTGTCTGTTGAATTGCTGTATAACCTGTGAGGAGCTCCTTACTTTTTCTGAGTTGTCTGTTGAATTGCTGTATTATGGTGTAGATTTCTCCCAGTTTGTTTTTTTTGTTTTTGCGGCTGGATTTGGAAAATAGGGGGTGGTTGCATTTCTGAACTATAGTTTTAACCTCTTTCTGCCCAAGTGAAGAAATGTAACTTCTCATGTTCTGATAGTTTAGTTGTATCTGAACAGGATAAAGGAGTGGCGGGCGGAGTTCAGCTGGTCTGCTCAGCCTGGAGGAGACTGAGGGGAGACCTCATTGCAATCTGCAACTCTCTCGTGAGGGGAAGAGGAGGAGCAGACACTGATCGCTTTTCTATGGTGACCAGTGACAGGACCTGAGGGAATGGTCTGAATTTGTGTCAGGGGAGGTTTAGGTTGGATATTAGGGAAAAGTTCTTCACCCAGAGGGTGGCTGGGCACTGGAACAGCTCCCCAGGGAAGTGGTCACAGCACCAGCCTGACAGAGTTCAGGAAGTGTTTGGACAATGCTCTCAGGCACATGGTGTGATTCTTGGGGTGTCCTGTGCAGGGCCAGGAGTTGGACTCAGTGGTCCTCCTGGGTGTCTTCCATGTCAGGATATTCTACAATTCTGTGTTGCTTTTAGGGAATACATCATGATGAGTTTTGTTCAGAGGCTACATTAAAGGAACATTATATTTATAGATGTTATTGACTTTACTTACAAGTAAAAAAAAACAGTGAAAAACATGAAAGGCATATAAAATGCATTACTTATTCTCTCGTATTTCTATATTATTAACAGTGTTTCTACATTTTTAATAGGAAAAAGCAAGTGTTGCAGTTAATAAAACATACGAAGATTTATTAGTGTCTTACTATGACCCTTGGCTGTCAGGCAATTCAGAAGCATGTTTGGGTCACTATATATGTTCTTTTGCTGAACTTGCTTTTTATCACCAAAGGCTACTAAGAATTATTAAGTATTATTATTTTAGATTTCAAACTGTATTCTATTCAAAGGTATTCAGAATATATTCTATTAATGTTNCCTGGGTGTCTTCCATGTCAGGATATTCTACAATTCTGTGTTGCTTTTAGGGAATACATCATGATGAGTTTTGTTCAGAGGCTACATTAAAGGAACATTATATTTATAGATGTTATTGACTTTACTTACAAGTAAAAAAAAACAGTGAAAAACATGAAAGGCATATAAAATGCATTACTTATTCTCTCGTATTTCTATATTATTAACAGTGTTTCTACATTTTTAATAGGAAAAAGCAAGTGTTGCAGTTAATAAAACATACGAAGATTTATTAGTGTCTTACTATGACCCTTGGCTGTCAGGCAATTCAGAAGCATGTTTGGGTCACTATATATGTTCTTTTGCTGAACTTGCTTTTTATCACCAAAGGCTACTAAGAATTATTAAGTATTATTATTTTAGATTTCAAACTGTATTCTATTCAAAGGTATTCAGAATATATTCTATTAATGTTTTTCTAGGTCAGTGTTTTCTGCTTTATCCATGCACTTCTGTCCTTTCAAGAGAAAGATCAGGGTCTTGTATGTGAAAAGGATATTGCATGTAAATACAAAAATTTACTGTTATATAATTTAAATTCTAAGTATTATCAAAAAGTAAAATTAGACCAAAATTGTCTATTACAGGACAGAATGGCAAAGAAACCACAAGCCCACATCAGTTATACCAAAAAAAGTCTTAAACATAACCATACAGTTAAATCTTTTACAAAAACACTTCCTGGTATCTTCCCCTTTTTCTGGTGTTGTGCTCATATTTTCAGTGCTCCTCTGGGGTCTTGGGGTTGATGGCTTCAGTCTGGTAGTACAGGCTGTACAGCAAGTTCTAATCACCACAAGTCTGAGAAATGCAACGTTCTTGTTGACCCCTCTTCCTCTCTCTAAGATCCATCTGGAGTAGTTTTTATGTTTGCTAGCATAGTTTAACACTTTGCTGTTTCTTCACCAATCTGCAAGTTGATGTTGCATAAGATTTTATTGCATAGTATGCCTTTTGTGTACGCCAGATGCTATTTTCCTCTTCACTTTGTTGCCCAGCAATTTTACTGAACATCTCAGCATTGGAGCACCAGTACTGGGCTGGACCTCTTTTTTGACAGTCCCATGGTGCTCCTTTGCACCATGTCTCCACTTCTGAAAGCCTCTGCTGTTGTACCAAGCCTTAATTTGTCTATGTATACCAATGTTAGAGCCATAATTATCTCATTCTGCACAAAGTTACCTCTTGCTATGACTATAAAAACTGCAGCTGTAACACGCAAAAGGCAAGCAAAGGTGACCCAAGTTAGTGATAGCCACCTGTCAGAAGAAAAGCTTCTGTTAGAACTAAAAAATGAAAATAAATCTACAGGCATGTTTAGACAGAGCAAGCCTTACAAGCCTCAGTGCCAAAACCTTGCAAACCATGTTTGAAGTCTGTTACTAGCAGAACCATATCAACATGACTGGACTACAATGTTCACTCATTTCCATTTTATTTTTCCTCTGAATCAATGTATTTATTTCATATGTGTTGTATGAAATAAATAAGTGTAAGGACTGCATAAAAAGGTGTTTACTAATAGATGTCACTTTCATTAAATGTGTATAACTAAAATACCCTGTCAAAAGTCATGTTAGACTCTGACCATTTCTTTGAAAGGACAAAAGTCTGTAGATGAAGTAGAAAACAGCGAGCTAAGAAAATATCAATAGAATCCATTTGAATCTAAACAATATTTTACCATTTTTTCTAACCCTTTGTGACAAAGGTCTCTCTGCACAGACGAGACTGCTTTTAATGTACTTGCCAGGGGCCCTCAGGAGGAAAAAGTCTCGTTATCAGATGCATGTCCCATTGTGGCAAGTAAACAAGGAATGGTGGATTAAAAAAATGTAGGCTGACTTAGAGTTTCTTTTCTTCCCTCACTAAAGCCATTCTTGTAAGGAATAATACAATAGTTGTTCATCACCATCAAAGGTAGAATGTCAGTGCATTAAAGAAGAAGAAAACACCATACAGATGGTGAGCACTCCTCAATCCCACCCTCAGGCAGGACAGGTGAGCGTGGTAGCCATTTGATCTGGGTAGGACAGTGCTCGACACACATGCACTGCTGGTGCATGTACAGTGGCTGTCAACAGAGGAAACAGCAGACCAGGTGTGCCCCGTGCTCACCTCACCAGGCTTGTTTGCAGCTACATGGTTAGTGGTAGTTAATTGCCTCCCTTCAAGTGCTTTGCAAAAACTCTATTTCAGATGTTACCGGGAGGGAAATTGAATTTTCTCCCATTTTAATCACCATAATGCCATAATTCTTGTAATTTCAACAAAAATGCCTCAGGTGGTTTATCCCTTGCCCATTCCGCTGAACATGGATGTATGTATCTGAGCTGAACAGGAATGGGATTATTTATATTTTTAAAGGAAAATTAATGTGTACGTGTTTTGTAGATTCAGATGCTAAGCCAACAATGTTCCAGTTCTTACTACTGCATCTTTTTCATACCAGACTTTAAATCTTTATCTCAAGAAAATTTATAAAAATAGCTTCTTTACTGACATTGAGATTTTTCAGTTTTCATTTTAACATTGCTTTTAATCAAACTGACGAGCCATAACTGAATATTACATACTGGATTGCTAGCTTACTTGCTTATCTTTTAAATGGTGATAATCCAGCCAGTGTTCTTTATTAAAAATATTGCTAGTTTTTAGATAATTTATCATATAATGGCTTTATTTTTGTTGCCTTTGTTAATGCACGTCAATAAAAAATGAAACACCATCATATATTTGCAAAATCTCTGTGTCAGGATTTTTTCTTTTTCCATCTCCCAATATATGCAGCCTTTGGATTATCTTGAAGGAACCTTGAATTTAACATAATTCGTGTTTCTTACAAGTATTTTTAAGTATTAAGTGAAATCTTATTTATTAATGGAACAAAGGAAAAACACAATATGCATGTATAATTCATGTTATGAAAATAGAAGTTTGAGACACATTGCATAGATGCGATGGCTTGCATACCAGAATATTTATTTCACATAGTTCAAATTACAAAGATGCAAAATATAGCTCTTGTTTAAACTGCACAAAAATCTACAGTATCAGGGTGTGACTGGCAGCCATGTGCTTCTAAATTTGTGTTGTTTGAAAGGTGGCCTGAATGCTAAGATTTTTCACGACCATTTGCAACAAAATGAAAATCATGCCACATGCTATGGCACAGATGCTGATGAAATAAAACTGTGTTTCACCATTTTCCACAATTTGCTGAATTTTGGATTTCATAATTCAGGTTAGTCTTGTTAAATTAGAAGTTGAGTTACAGTATAAATATAGAAGTGTTTTGAGTGTATCCAGCGAGATTTTGGCAGCGGGTGGCAAGAAAAGACCAGTGCCAGACACAGCTAGTTCCAGCTAGCTCTGCAACAGATCCACCACAGGACACAGCTGAGCCTGTCAGTGAAGCTGGTGGCACCTCTTGCGAAAGCATATTTAAGGAGCAACAAAAATACTAGACATGCACAGGAGGGAGAGAACAAAGGCAGAGTGGGAAACAACACAGGGAACAGCTGAGGTAGAGGAGGAGGAGCTCCATGGCAGAGCAGACATCCACACTGCTGCTTGTGGGAACAGGAGGAAAGATAGTGTTTTAATTTTTGTGTTTGATGCTTACTATGCAGACCTGATTTAATCAGCACTAAATCATTAATTTTTCTTGGGTCTGTTTTGCCCAGTAGAAAAATTGTTGAGCAATCTCTATGCCTTCAGCTTGACCCAGCTCATTCCATATGTGCTAAGTGCTAGGGAAGGGCTGTGAGGGAGCAAGTGGCTGGGTGGGAGTTCAGCTCTTTGGCAAAGCTAACTTACCACAAGAGAGGAGGAGTTTGGTGAGCTAGTACATGTCTCATAAAATATCCTTGATAGTACAAGCCTTGTTTGTGTTGGAGTTTGGATGGTAAGTTGGCAGTTCTTGAAGATAACAGAAGCACATCAGATAAGGCAAATACTGAGAAGAGAAATCATGTTTAAGTGTGTGGTTATTTTCATTGTAGCAATTGCGGAGAAGAAAATAAATAGCAAAATCATTGAAAGGATTCTTGGTTAACAGGCTGTAATTTTGATCTGACTCTTTCAAAAGTAGTACACTTTTTACAGACTTCTAATATAGGCAGATTTTGGCACTGTATATACCTTACTGCAGTGTATATGAAGGCTATGAACAGAGTCTTTTTGATGTGAGCACAGAACATCTATAGCACCAAACAAGGATTTGTCTGCTGCCTCCCTCACTATACCATCTCTTTGGGTGTGTCTTCTAAGCGCCTCTTCCCAAGATGCTAATTCAAACTCAAATGATTTTTTTCATCAAATATATTGAGAAATATTAAAAAACAGAAATAGAACCACTTCAGGAGATTTTCTCAACTGCTCATAATTGAATAAAGATACTACTTCATTAGGAGTTGATATTCAGCAGTAGATACTTAAAAGTGGCTCATGCAGCTCTTCAGATAAATGGAAGACAATAGGTTAGTGGAGAGTAAATTAGAGTATTAAGTGACTGGGACTAGCCGTGATGACTTTGCTGAAAATCATCCACCTTTTCTCAGCATAGTATTAAAGTTCCCACAGTGAGGCAACTTTGTGTCCACTTCAGACCTCTTTCTGTGTCTGTCTGTCTGTCTATCTATCTATCTCTCTGTGACCCATGTGTTTAAATGCATTTTAAGTAAATGTCAGGTTCTTTGGACTTTAAAACTTCTCACACCTTGATTTCCCCTAAAACACATAGTCAATATTGACCATCTGATTCATTCAGGGAGTCTTCAAAAAGGTTGAGCTTTTCTTAAAAATAATTAATTTTTAAAACAGATATTTTAATTGTCAAGTTTTATGGGTTTGTTACTTTATTAAGTTTGTATTATATTGTGGTGACCTGTGCAGTTTTCTCTTTGTATCTTCAAAAGCTCAAAAATAATTTCTCTTAAGTAAAAATTGAATTTTGCAGAGATTCATGAAATTCCCGAAGCTTTGGCTTGGGTTTACATGTAAATTAAATTTTCCATGTATTCACAGAATTGTGGAAGATTTCACACATGTGAAAAGGGAGGCTGGTCACTTTGAAGTGTTACAACCTTGCAGTGGGAATTAAATTCCTTACACTGCTCTTAGGTTTTGTGCTTGTACACACCATTAAGGAAATTGATCTTCTTTTCCTATTTGAATCTCTGCCCACATTCTCCTTTAGTGATTTCATGTGTATGAGGTTTCTGGGTTGGTCTTCTTTGTTGTTTTTCTGTATTTTATTACGGTTATTGTGTAGGCATCAAAAATAACAGAATTATCGTAGGAAACAAAGCTCAGAAGTAAATCTGTGGGATGTAAGTTTGTGAATAATTTATGTCAGTATTCCTGCACTCACTTCAGTGCTAGACAACAATGAAAAATTGAGTTAGCCTTGTTTTAATTGATATTTTATTGATAGGATTTATAAAATTGCAGTTATTTCGTATTTCCTTAAAGCTTCATGATTTGAGGCTTTTTTGTGTGTGTTAAAGTTGTGGTTGACTACCTATTCCCATTTACTTTAGCAGGCCAGTTTCAAGATTAATGGTCAGTCATTTTTGCTCCTCCCTCTGAGGACAAGACTGGGTTTCAGCAGCTCAGGTCACATGCCATAGTAAGAACAAATATACAGAAACAAAATTCATAAGGAAAGGGTCAAAGATGGTTACTAGTCAGGGCCTTCACCTTGTTCTGACATTGTAGTGCAGAGAAGAAAGATGGTTGTGTTCAAGTAGAAGGCTGATAATGTTTATTATCCCTGTTGCTTATTATGAGGAGTTAACCTTTAGCAGCATGACTGACACAAGCAACACCTCAGTAACTGCAGAGTTGCTCTGTTTGCCATACAAACACAGTTATTCCCTTCAATTGATTACACACCCACTATGAAGACCTTCTGTAACATCTTTGTAAGCAATTTTGTCAAGCTGGTGCTAGTCAGAATTTTTTTACTTTTGTGTTGTTATATCTCTATCACTCTTGTCTTCTCTACGTAGGAAAAATATAATCTTGGATATTTAAAAACTAGTGTATATGGGTTTTGAAAATAGAAATCAATCTGCATGTAAGTGGATCTGCCTGCATGAAAGAGTTTGATATATTGCAGTTATAATAGCTTTTTGATGAACAAACCATAGGTCATCAGTGCAGTAGCTCCAAAGGAAAGAAAGCTCTTCTTTCGAGCATACATGAAAAGTGCCTAATACAAACCTACAGTACTGAAATGTCATCATGTGTGAGTCAAAGTCTGAGATCTTTCTGTGTTTGTCACCTGATGCAAAAGTAGTTCAAACAGTTTGTGACTAATGAGCCGGCAGTGTGCACTCACAGCCCAGAAAGTCAACCAAATCTAAAGTAGCATGGCCAGCAGGGCAAGGGAGGTGATTCTGTCCTTCCATTCTGCTTTCATGAGATCCCACCTGGAGTGCTGCATCCAGCTCTGGAGCTCCCAACGTAAGAAGGACATGAAACTGTTGGAGCAAGTCCAGGGAAGGGGCACAAAATTGATAAGAAAACGAGAATCTCACCTGTGAAAACAGGCTGAGAAACCTAGGGCTGTTCAGCCTGGAGAAGAGAAGGTTGTGTGGAGACCTCCTTGCAACCTTCCAGTATCTGAAGGGTCCTGCAGGGAAGCTGGAGAGGGACTCTTTGTCAGGAACTGCAGAGATAAGACAAGGGGTAATGGGTACAAACTGGAAGAGGGGAAATTTAGATATGATGTTAAGAAGAAATTCTTTACTGTGAAGGTGGTGAGGCACTGCAGTAGCTTGCCCAGAGAAGTTACGGATGCCCCAGCCACGTCAGTGTTCAAGGCCAGGCTGGGTAAGGCCTTGAGCAACCTGATCTAGTGGGAGGTGTCCCTGCCCATGGCAGGGTGGTTGGGACTAGATGATCTTTACAGTCTATTCCAAACCCTTAACATTCTATGATTCTATGATAATGGCAAAGAACTTAGAAATATTGTGAACTTATTTGTCATCTTACTTTAGTAATAATTCATTAGTTCAGTCAAGAGACTTAAATTTTGATTGAATAGATTGCTAAATGTGTAGAAACTTATTTATTTGAATAAGTAACTTCTTGCATCTGAAACACTGTATAAACAATACTTCCACTTACAGATTGCCTCCCTCATTTGCATTTACTAAAGCAGAGAACTGCTGATGTGAAATTGGTGCAGGAAGATCTGTGGAATTATTTAGCTTTAACAGCTGTTGAGATGTGCTGTCAGTCAAAGCCTGGAGTGGAAAAGATAACTGGGTTTATTAGAAGCAAAAAAGTTTGTAGTTATAAAGTTCTTCTGCAAAGACCGTACCATTCCGCACTGTGAAATAAATGAACAAGAAAACAGAATATAATGCTCATTATCTAAAAAAATTTCTTGGAAATGTCAAGAGTTATACAGTTCCTGTTAATTACATTCTTTTATGAAATTAGTATGTATTGACCTACTTTGGGGGCATGTAAATTCTGTCATTCTAAATTAGTTTTCAGAAAGTATTTTGAACACATTTATTTCATCTTGAGTTGTGTATTGAAGGAGTAACACTCAAGATTGTAGTCAAGATCCTCCAGAGCTGCCTGCCTTTCTTGCCTGCACTAGAGTGTGGAATTCACAGTATTTTTAATTTCTTGTGTGAGCTCTTTACTTTCAGTGTATATTCTAGAAATGTTTGTCTTACAACTGTTTTATACTCTGGCCTTGCAGGTTGCATTTCTCTCTGGTGAAACTGAATTGACACAGGAAAATCTGAACCCAGAATAGATTTCCTGGGTTCTACTTGCAGTGAGTGAAATGCACAAGATTTGGCAAAAGCTTCTTGTTCTGGGAAATTTAAATTCGTCCTGAGATGGTTCCTCAAGACTCTTGTATAAGAAGGTCATGATCATGCAGTGTAGAGCACAACATGGTTCTGTAACATTGTGAAGAACACCTTAACACTTTTGTTACAATATTTGTCAGGAAAAAAAAAATCATCCTTAGAGTTTAAAGAATTAGAATGTTTAGAATTATTTTGAGTAATGTAAATACCAAAGTCAACTAATACAATATTTTGATTTTGATCCTTGGGTTTAATCACAGTAGTAAACAATTACCATTAAATGCTTGGCATAAACAAAATGTAGCAAAATACAGCTTTGTAACATAAAGAAGGCACAGCTGATTATAGTCTAGAAGCTAATGTCAATCCAATTTAGAGGCCTTCTGAAAATGTTTTATTTATAAACAGTAAAACAGATTACTTAAATGCACTGGGAGACCAATTCACATCAGTGAGAAACATGAGTGTATCATCCCATTCTGACCTTCAGATTTCTCATTCTTAAGAGATTCAGACATAATACAGAATTCCAAGACTAAAGTTCAGCTACATCATTAGCATTTTATTTTGCCCTGCAGTTTACCTTAGCAAGTAGTCAAAGCACAGACCAAAAACTGATTAAAAAATGGTACATAAATACATTTGAAATAAAATTAAACTCTGTTTATGAATATATGTTTGACTCTAATAAACTCAAGCCTGTACTTCGGCAGAACAAAATCATTTCCTCCTACATAAAGGCGTTTGGATATCCAGCAGCCCACCACCAAGTACATAAATGTATTATTTGCGTGTTTGAGGTGGACAGTCTGTTATAACAGCAGTGAAGGCATGTCAACGTTACAGAGTTACATCCTGCTAAAATATTCGGGTGAAGTGCCACAATACTGAGGATTTCACATGCATGTCTCATAGAGGGATCTCTGCAGACTTACAGAGTTTGCCTGTTTGTTTGCTTGCATTTTGGGAGTTTTGGTGTCATAATTTAACCCCAGTCAGCAACTAAGCCCCACACAGCTACTTGCTCATTCTCCCATCAGTGGGATGGGTGAGAGAATCGGAATAGTAAAAGTGGGAAAATTTGCATGTTGTAGCAAAGAGTTTAACAGGAAAAGGAAACATGCACACACAAGCAAATCAAGGCATTAATTCCCACCTTCCAATGGGCAGGCAGGTGTTCAGCCATCCTCAAAAAAGCAGGACTCTGTCATGTGTAATGGTGCCTTGGGAAGACAAACACAATTACTGCCAAGGTTCCCCCCTCTTCCTTCTTCTCCCACCAGCTTTATATGCTGAGCATGATACCATATAGTTTGGAATATCCCTGTGATCAGTTGGGATCAGCTATCCCGGCTCTGTCTCCTCACAGCTTCTTGTGCACGCCCAGTCTCCTCACTGGTGGGGCAGTGCAAGACCCAGGCACTGACACTGTGCGAGCGCTGCTCAGTAACAAGAACATCTCTGTATTATCAGCACAAATCCAAAACACAGCCCCATACCAGCTGCTGTGGAGAAAATCAAGTCTATCCTAGCCAAAAGCAGCACATGGATGTTGCTGAGTTTTCCCCCCCACTGCCTTTCTTAAAAAAATTTTTAAATAGGAAAGGCTTTCTTAGCCTGATTTTTCAATACTGGGCTGATTGAGGGGGGTTTTCCCCTCTTAATTTTATTTCAGCAATAGAGTATGAGATTTTTTAAAAGTACATCCACATATCCCTATCTTTGCACTAGAAGCTAAGTTGCTTTCAGTGGAGTATCAGCAGCAACAATTACTGACACTGTGGGAAAACAGTACCATGTTCTAATTCAACTTCTTTCCAAGTATCTCTGTTATGTAATCTGATGCTCAGTTGCTGTAGTTTTACCTTGATCTTTTTCCAGGAAATTATTAACTGGTAAAAATGATAATGTGGTCAGTAGTGATGTTGCCACTGTAATCCATGCTCAGCTGCTCTTGGTTCTGTTTTCTCTTAACCTTAGATTGTAAGAAGGGCATGAACACGGAAACATGTTCAGATACAACCCCAGGACAGTATTTTTAATAAACGCACATGGCATGAATACATTATTTCTTAAAATAGCTACATTGTATTTTGCAGAACCTGTATCATGTGTCTCTGCTCCAGTTTCTCAAAACTTCACTCACGTGAATTGTGTCCTGTTTGAAGTTTGCTCTTCTAATACTGGAGCAAGTTTCTTGATACAAGGGAGGGTTTTGTTAAAGAGAATAACGAGGGTAAAGAAGGAAAATGTTAGGTAGCTGAGTCTCAAATACTCTAACAAAGTTTTATTTTTGTCATTTCTTCTACCATTCCTGTGATCTCCTGGTTGAATTGAAATCAAGTTTTATAGAAAAAAGTGTTTATGTTATTATTTCTTGATTATTAAACCATATTTATTAAAGTGATAATTTACATATTTGCGTACTCACTGCATTCTTTAATTTATTAAATGTCATGCTTTTTCTTTGTATGTGTGGTTGTTGTCGTTAAAGGCTCTATTGTTCACTTGTTGTCTTGACAAGGATCTTGGGAAAACATGAACAGAAAAGTCTATGAAGTAAAGTTCACTAATGACAAATAAACATAGCTTGTGCAACTTTAGTCATAAACACCAAATGGGTTTATGGCTTAAGGTAAAGATTGATAAATGGAACATGCTAAATAAAATCCTGAATAGGAACACTTACCCGATATCTGTAGGCTATCTGTGAAACAGAAAAGTTAAAGCTTCATACTTCTATGCATTAGCCTGTGGAAACAATTTCACTTCTGAAATGCTTCAAGAACATTTGAGTATAATGGGCTTTGTACTGCCTGCCTTGGCTGTACCCTGTAGAGAGCACTCAGCCCATTCAGCTTGAACTCCATTTTATCTAGTTCTTATCCATTAATTTTATCCTGACCTTGGGCATAAAATATATGCACTTTTTATGCTCGATGCTTTTTGTGGAGAAAGAGTAGTAGCATTACCCATCGATCACCATTATGAATGATATAGCTTAAAACAAACACAGGTCAGAGATAGATATGTTAAGAGCAGTTTTGTATTGATTCCATCTCAACACTGAGTTAAAAGGGAAAAAAAAATACATCAGAGTATAAATGATGAAAAGGAATTTGAAAAACAACAACAGCTATGAAGTAAACTTAAGAGCTTTGCTTTAGGGTTATTATTGGCAAAAAAAAATGAATTTTGTTGCTATTATTAATGCAATCTACCTTCCCCTAATGTATTTATTGTCAGAACTTAGATTTTGCAACATACTTCAGCAATAAGGTCTGTGTGTTTTACTGCTGCATTTTTTCCTGTTGAAAGCTTTTTTGTTAAAAGAATTTTACACTGATTAGATCCTTTAATCTATATTTGGCTCTAGTGCTGAAATATTTATACCATACTTCTAGCTGTAGGCACTTTTTATTTGTTCGTAACGCCAATCCACTTGCAGAACAGTGTCTTTCACTACAACAAAGTTGTTTATTAAGATCTATGATACTGGTGCTAATGGTAGAAGTTTTAACAAGCTTACCAGAATTACAGTACACATCTCTATGGTAAAGTACCTGGAGGAAAATGTATCTTCCTTTGTCAATGGTTTTCCATTGAGAGTATAATGATTTAAAGAGTAGTATTGATGGGGGACAGTTGTTTGACACTGCGAGACTTCTTTCTGGAAACAAGAGAACTTAGAAACTTAGAACCTTAAGTGGAAAGATATTACAAAATAGCTTTTTACAAGAAAGGGCTAAAAAATGTGTAGTTTGACGCATCTATGATAATACCTTTATGGTCTGTTTACTTACTAATGTAAAAACCTGAACTGTTAAGTCAGTCAGAGAGAGGTACTCATCACAGCCGTCCTTTGACAGAGATCAAAGTAGTGTTTTCAGTTGTCTAAGCAGTTTTCTTTTATGAAACTCTGTTCAAAATTAACTGTGTGGTTCTTTGGCGTTGCCATCCTCAATTCATAGATTTTGCCCCATGATTTGTGTAGTGTTTTTTTCAATTTCTAACTTAATGCTTTCTATTCCTGACTATGAAGGTACAGAGGCAGCGAGATTCTGTTAACACAGTAGCTCCCATGAGGACTAGGGAATGTGAAAAGCTTCTTTCTGTTCAGCTGTGGATCAGTCGGTCACAGGAACTACTAGTCCTGAACTGTTCTTGGTACTGGAGGCTGTCTTACTTGTACTTCCATTGCGTAGAAAAGTTACACATACTGAATGCAGCAATTACCTGATGCTGAGACTCTTTCTGGTAAAAACTAGCTTAGCTGTGCCTGTTTCATTGCTAACTTGTATAGTGGTTGAAGGACTTCCCATTGAGTTTCCCTACTACTGTATTTGCTAATGTAGGAAAAGATACAGTTGGTAAAAAAGTGGAAAAATTTAAGATTTGCATTTCATTTTTTATCGTGTAACTTACCCTCACATTATTGCTGGTAATAAAAATTACATGTTTCTTTACACACTCAGGTCTTTTACAAATATTCACATATGGGCCTTCTTCGTTCTGGTCTGTAGAATGCTTAAAGTTTATGGGGGAACCTGAATTAATATTCATAACACTGTACTTGTTCAGTGACCAGGTCATTTAATATTTCTTTTGGTCAATTTGTGGTTTAAACAACACTAGGATAATTAATAACTTGAAGATACTATTGTGTTTTTTCCTCTGGACTTCTTTCTTCTTAAGACTATTTATTAGCACACAAAGCAGTTTTGAAAAGCAATGTATTTCATGATTGCTGGAATCACTCTGAAAGGGCTGTTATGATTAACAATCCTTTTTTAATAGAAATTCCATTAGATTTTATTTTTAATAAAATAGGATTTTTTAATGTAAATGTTTTGGTATTGCTTATATAGATAAGCCCCAGGAAATTCAGGGATGAATTTGGCAGGTGACCTTGATCTCATTTGTTTTCTCTTTAAAGAGAGATACCATACTACCTTCTTGGTTACTTTTATTAAGCAGCTGTGAATGAAAATAAAATTTTATCATACATGATGTATATTCTTGAAGTGTCTTTTGGTAATGCACTATTGTTGCTATTCACTTAAAAATCTTTCTCATGTTTAGACCAGTATACCATCATTGATTTACAGCATCTTTGTAAAATAGAATCAGGAATAATACATGTTCTCACGTGGAGAAACAGAAAAGGCACTGTATAGTTGAACAGCGGATTGTACAGTGAATCAGTTGCAGATCACGAGACTCAGTTCTCCTGAGTCCATAGGTTTTAAAGTCATAAGGGACTAGTATGACTATTTAGTCTGGTGTCCTGTGTAGTAGAGGTCGTAGCATTCCACTGTATTAGTTCCTACTTCATTATCTAATGCTTTTGAGTAAAAGTATCAGGTGGGTTTCAGATTTCCTGTCTTAAATGCCTGGTGCTGTTCCATGGAACTATTCAGACTTTTCAGCTAAGACTTGATCATGTATTTGCTTTCAGCTATGATTTGTATAGACTTCAGCAGAAACTACAGAAACTGTGGGTATGTGTCCTCCTTTATAGTTATGCAGAGACAACTTCTGAAGCCAGTACTGTGTCATGAAAGAATTGATGAAATCTGTCTGAACTGGTCAGGGGAGAGGAAAATACAGTTCCCCCGATTGCTCAGTAACCGCTTCAGTTCTATTATATTTCAGCCACTACTTTCTAGAGCGTAGCTGACTAGCTCTGCCACTGTCAACTCTTATGCACCACTTGTGCTATCAGTCCTTTCCTCTCGCAGAGATCTCTGTCTGGGAATTCAAGCCAGACTTCTGAAAGACCACAGATCAACAAGATACAAAGGCACCCTTCACAGATCTGTGCACACTTGTTTCATGTGCAGCTGAATCTTGCTATTGTAATTAGCACCTTCACAATGAATGGGATCAGTAGAATATGCTTCTGGTCGTGGATGTGCTGCATTTTATGTAAAGAAAAGAAATATGCATAGTGCTTTGTTTTATGTAAACTCTAAAAGAAATGGTTTCATCTTCTACCTTTTTGTCAATTACAGTTTGGAAAGAAGATTTTAAAAAAGCAACACACTTTCCTCTGCCTTCTCCCACTTTAAAAATTGTTTTCTGGCATCCACATCCTAGAAGGATTTGAAATGTACAGGGCGTTCTAACTATAGTCAGCTTTTATTCAGACATGTATTGTAAAATATCTGGAATTCTGCCTGTCACATTTTGGATGTGGTTATGGTCATACTAGAAAAACTAAAAAGGGGGAAAAAATTGTCCAAAATTGGTAACTTATCTCTTGAGTTTAAAATTTAAATGATTGTTTTTATTCTGTTTCTAGCTAACACACAAGTCATTGCACCTGCTTTATGGAAAACTTTAAACTCATTAAATGCTTAGGGTCTAGTATTCAAAGTGTTTTTTTAACTTGTTAGTGAGGCAAAGTTTTGTGGTATTTGCTCTTTGTAACAGGGTTGTAGAAACATACACTTTACATGAAGCCTACTTATTTTAAGAAAAGTAAAACAATGACTGTGGATTCAGGGGGGAAAAGTGAATACAGAAGCAATTGGAGATGGCCAGCATTTATCTGTATATAGCTATAAATGTACATGTGCATAAACATTCTTTGTACTTCTTGTATGAAATCTAAGTTCTGATTGGGGTACCTCCACTGTCTGGCAGACCTTAAGGGGTGCTTGTTTTGTGCATCTAGTCAGCCATGTACACAACTGAATGCAAAATCTCAAGTGTTCCCTCGCACTCACAAAACCTTGGTCTGCAAATGTGAAGACAATACAGGTATAATTAATGAATGGCTTGTATGAAGGCATCTACTCTGAGAGATATTAATACTAAGAGTAATGCAGTAAATCGTTTTGCTTTCTTCAACAAGTAATAATATTCTTCACCTCATTAATTAAAACCTTTCCTTATGAGCTACATTCATGGCCAAGTAAAGTCTCTATTCTATGTTACTTTGTGGGAATATCATGTTAATTAAGTGAAGTTGATCTATTTATAAATAAATGCAATAAGGAAAAGCTTTCATGAAATTGCAACTACAAATACTACACTACTAATTTCTATTTACTTTGTCTAATTCTTCCTTCATTTTGTGTACTGAAATCCGTAACTATAGTGTTTTGTATCACATATAGACAATTTTGCCCAAGGGAAGGAAAAAAATAAGGGAGGAAATAAGGGAGATTTGAATATACCCTAGAGCAAGTTGTCTTTCCTATTTTATAATTTCTATTGCTGCCTTGTAAAGAAGAATGCTTTCAATACTCTTAAGAATGTTCAAAATGCAGGCAAAATAAAATCCAGTGATCCTGACTGAACCTTTTCTGAATGTATTAATCACTTTTCACTGATTGCTAGTAAAGTTAAATAGGCCAGGTAATACATTACTAAGGTACAATCCCAAACTTCTAATGCAGCCTTAAAAAGACCAAAACACCAAACCTGACAAAAAATGCTAAGTTCATTGACATCGAATTGAAACAAATTTCTCATCAGATACAGAAAAACCTGGTAATAGAATGGAATGGTGAACAGATTAATTTCAAAAGCTGCTTGTTCTAATGACTGTTAATTTAGTGAGAGGGTGTAACTGTTGAACTGAATGATAGGCAGTTTGTGCGTCCCTAATTTTGCAGTCATATTACAGTTTCTGACAGACAGGTGTCCACTTGACAGAAGCTGTGGTCATGATAGAACTACGTCAAATCCAATTCTTGTTAACTGTGTCTCTGAAGAGACAGATGATCAAATACACATACAGTCTAAACTGCCATCTCATCCACTGGTTCCTCAGGTCAACACTGAAGATGCATTGTCAGGGAAATGTACAAAGCTCTCAGTATAGAGAACACTGATGTGTGGAATGAAAAATTCCTTTTAGGACATTACTTTGCTACTGAAGGCCTCTTCAGTGACCTAAACAGCCTTTCCAGTAACTATTCAGCCTTTCAGAAGCTATGTTCAGGTGAAGCATATTGCTTCTCTTAAAAACTGAGAAATTAGGATGGTTAGACTTTGTCCTTTGTTCATTGAACAAGTCAGTGGCAAGACTGGAAATGTAAGCAAGATTAATCAAATAGCCTATCTGACCATTCCATTAAGGGATATTAATGTTTCATAAATCAGATTGCTGATATGTACCTCACCAAATTATAATTTCTAAATTACAGTGGAGGGTATTGTTAACTCTTAGGCAAATCTGCCCATTCTCATTTACAGGTTTATTCCTTTGTTGCCTTATGTACACCTAGAAAGGTAACATTCTCAAAAAGTGTGACAAAATGGGGTTATTTCTCTCTGCCATACAAATACCAGTCTGATTTAAAATATACATTCTAATAAAAAGTATAAAATCGAATACAAAGTGTACAAAAATTAAATACAATTGCAGTTGCATAGAAGTGATTAAATATATCTGGAATAAACAACTGGAACAGGTCAGTTAAATTTAGAGGAGTTTAGTCCCTGGTAGTCACTAACTGTTTATTAAGGAAAAGGCTGGATTAACTTACAGAAACTTTCCTGTTCTTGAGACACTACCAGTAAAGAGAACAGACACTGCTTTGCAGCTTACAACTGAAGTACTTGAGAGAATGAATCTTTTTTAACTACAGTCACTCCATGCTATGCATAAAATCAAGAGAATTATTTCATAATTCATTTCATATAAATTCCTAGAGCCCCAGGTCTTTGCACAATTTAATGTGATTTTGTTTGTGTGCGGCTAAAGACATTTTGAGGGGACTTCAGTTGGGTTCCCCTGTGTTAATCAGCACCGTGGGGCGACAGCAGTCGATTGACTGTCAGTTGACTGTCACCCACAGGGTTGCTATTATCTATGTCAGCCACACATCATGGTGTTGCAGTTTAACAGATTTTAAAGTTTCTGGTGCAGTTTAGAGGGAAGGATTTAGCAATGCAGTAAGATTCTGAATAGCATAAACCTTCTGCCAAGCAAGTGTTTTCATTTCAGATACAAAATAAATTTTATTCAATCCTGCCTGATACTTGCAACTTACAGTCCTGGTGCAAGTTCGTTTTAGTGCTGCATACATTTCTGGTTTTTTACCTGAATTTTTTTTTTTTTTTTTTTTTTTTTAATGCAAGACAGATATAGTAAGGGCAACAGATTGTCTACTGTTGAGTAACAAAGGTGATAGTATTTATTTAATTTCAAAAGGATACACGTAGGATTGTGAATATATGAACAGAAGGATTTTTCAGTTATGACAGCATAGATCTTGCAAAGTTACAGCTTTGGCATTTTATTGTCAGTCATGCTGCTAAGCCACCATGTAATTACTGGTGAATCATAAAACTGCATTATATCAACATTTTTGTTTCCTGTAAAACAGATAGCACATAGAGATTTACAAAATGTATTTTATGTAGTTATTTAATTTTTACTAGCTACTACTAAGTCAAAAGCTAGCTAGTAAATTTCAAATCATAGAATCACAGAATGAATCATAGAATGTTAAAGGTTAGAAGTGACCTTAAAGATCATCTAGTCCCAACACCGCCTGCCATGAACAGGGACATCTCCCTGACCAGGTTGCTCAAGGCTATATCCATCCTGGCTTTGAACACACACAGGAGCAGAATCCCCTCCCTTGC
>WBMZ01005991.1:0-53167 GCA_013400975.1 Atrichornis clamosus
GGGGTGCCGCCGCGCGCCGCCGCGTGCCGCCTCAGCGTGCGCGTGGAGGACGCCAACGACAACGAGCCGCGGTTCGAGCGCGCCGTGTACCGCGGGCGCGTGCCCGAGCACGCCGCGCCCGGCCGCCGCCTCCTGCAGGTGAGCCCCCGCGCAGCCCCGACACATCCGTCCTCACAAGTGCCCTTAAAAGATGTGTTCCTTATCCCCTAAAACCTGGAGCACGGGTAGTGAGCAGAGAAGCTCAGATCTTCAGAGGGAACCAAGTATCGGCTCTGGTTAAACCTCAGAGGGAGGTAAATGGACTGTGATACTTCTGAGGACTTGAGACGGTCCTCAGAGGAGAGCCGGTAGGACCCATCTCCGAGGGCAAGCATGACCCAAAGTAGGACCCGTCTCCAAGGGTGAGCATTACCCAAACTGAAACAGAGAAGGGCAGACAATGTGACACAGAGGGGTCTGAAATGACAACGCACTTCAGGGTCTTTGTAGTGGTTCCGTAGCTCTCTGCTACCGCAGTGAATCAACTCAGCCTGCATTCGCAGAAAGTGATTAGTGCTAATAGAGTAAAATGTTCTACTTGTCCATAAAGCCCCCTTTATTCTTTGCAAGTGAGGTTGAATGGAGGCTTTGGAGGGTCAGGAGTTGCCAGAGAGGCCTTTTGCTTTTAGCTTGGAAAAACACTTCAGAATGTATATCTTTGAACTGCACAAAGTCTTTTCCATCAGAAAAAAATTCACAGCAGTTGGTCCTGGGTGAACGTAGACATATTTCTGAGTTTGCGCAGAACTTACATGAATTTGGCAAGAAACAGTGCTTAAAGAGGAGACCTAGGGAGAGCTGCAATGTGTTTCCTCAGTACATTTGATGAAAAATCAATCTGTCTTTACCTTCGGGTGACCTACTTAATTGATTTATTTTTTTACATCAGGAGTCATTGATGATATTTTAGGTCTGACAATAGTTTATTTAACAAGAAGCATTTTCCTATCATTTTTTCTCTTTTTCCGATTGCAATCTGAGCCCTAAAAGTGCGCAATTTGCACAGCCCTAATACAAATTAATCTATAAAAAGTTTGGGAAGATTGAATTCATGGAGCCTTTCGTTTTGTATCCCAAGCCAAAAAGAAAAACCCATCACTTTCTTTTTCCTCGAACACCGTGGAGAAAAAAAAAACCCAAACAAACCAAAAACACCCTGCATCGGTGGCCCCAGGAAAGCCCAGAAGAAAATTCATGAGGTAGTTTTAGAAGTTCACCCTCTGCCGGAGAGGAGCGAGGGTCGTTGCGGCAGCCCCGGCCTCGGGGGCTGGGCACGGGCGTGGGCGCGGGCGTCCGTGGTGCTGAAAGGCAGCGGGACAGACGCCGTCGGGATGCACTGCCGCAGCCTTACACCGCAGCGGGGCGTGATGGATAGCGATTGTTTGCTTTTGATTTAGTCGGATAGAAGCCTTCTGCGGGGTTCCTGAGTATTTTAAAGAAAATCATCAGTGATTGTGGTTTTATTTTTTTTCTTGTGGGTTTTGGTGCATTAATAGTGCAGATTTTCTAGGGCCAGAGGTGTCTTGTGCTGTGATGTCATGTACATGGATATCAACCATGGTGTATTGAATTTTGAAAGTGTCACCATGCTGCCATAATCCTGTTTAGAGAGTAGAAAGAAATATTACGTCCTGGTAATGATCAAACCTGGGATATTAAAGCCAAAGATGAGTGAGAATGAGAGTGAGTCATGAGAGACGTGCACAGGAAAAATCACAAATGAGCATCCTATGGACTGCGAGGTAAGGAAGCTGGTTCTACTTGGAGTTTAATCCAGGATCATCATAGCGATGCCTAAGTTTCATACTGCATTGTGTAGCAGGCTTAAACTTTAAGCAAACCCACCTTTGAAAATTATCCTCATACCTTACCCCCATTTTCCTTCTATTCAAATATTTGTGAGCAGGAAGGGCTATCATGAAGTGGGCAGCTTCGTTTATGTTGCTCTAGGAGTTGCAGTGAGTGTTAAGAAGGTAGAAAATAGGTTTTGGTTTGGCCAAGCTGTTTTTCAGGGCCTGTGGTACAAGTCCTGGCTCCAAGTGGGCCCTTGAACTTCTGAGCTGGCATGAAAAGGAGGTAACCATGGAGTCTGTTATTGCTACGCCTGGAGACAAACCAAGGTAGTGAAAGCTACTCGGGTCACAGCTTCCTCTGCTCCACAACCTGGGAGGTTCTGATAAACATTAGTTTTATGTTTGAATCACAATCGTAATACCCATAAGTATTCTAAACTTTCTAGACTTTTCCCTCTGCAAGCAGAGGGGCTCTTGCAGTAGGGCATTACTGAAGCATTAGTAACCTTGGCTTGGGGACCAACAGGTGACAAACTATTGCCTCGTACATTGTGTGTCTAGAGCCTTCTGCCTTAATGCTTTGCTGTACCTCTGCTCAGCCACTAAATAAGTGGACAATTTTTTTCCCTTATGTTCTGACCTGCATCTTGATAATGGGCGATTTCTTCCCTTCTGGGAAATATTTTTCTCCTGGTGTGATTATTTAGGTTATCTTCATTTCCCCCTACTCTTCACAACTGTAGCCCATAATATGGGCTACTCTTAGGAAGTGGAACAGCTTCCATATAAGTCTGTGCTTTAGTGTTTTCTCCTAGTCTGTAGGAGTTCACCAATTAGAAGAATTAACTGTGCACTTAAAAGAAATAATTTTCATCCACTTCTGGAAATACTGCTTTATCCCAAGCATATGTATGGGCTTTTCCTTGTGGACAAAAGGCTCTCCCTTCCAGTGCAGATTGACCACTAAGGGAGAACATGCATCCTGAAAAATATGTGGAATTTTTTTGCATCAGCTAATAGGAGAAAGTGAAGTCACAATGTAATGATTGCATCTCTGGAGTAGATAACACAGGTGGAGATCAGAAATCTGAGCAGAAAATGGAAGAAAGCTTAAATGAAGAAAAGGGAAAATCAGTGGGAAAGTAATGGGTTATCAGACATTAGAAAGTAGAGCAAAGGTATGCAGTGAAAGATGTAAGTAGAATTTTGAAGTCATTAAAAGCCTTTATCACATTTTTGCCCATTTTTGCATATTGAACTTCTGGTTTGTTACCAGTTGTTACAGACACACCTTTCTTAAAACTTAAGCATTATAGTAACACTTTGATTTTTGCATGTGTATCACATCCTGGTTTGTTCATGTAGGGGTATTGAACGTTAATTTTGCGTGGTCACTGGCTTTAAGGATGGCATTAGTTATTACAATGAACTTAGAGCGTAATATGAATTTGTTTTCCTGAAGATCTTCCGTATGGCCTAGAAATGGAATAAGGTGGAGGAATGAGTGAAAGCACATCGGGTTTTCTCCTGTTTTTCTTACTACACCTTTTTACCTGGAAGGGTTGGAAACACCACATTCTGTTTCATATCCTCCATGGACTCCTGCATAAAAGAATATTTCCCCTATTAGGCTGTGCAGAGCTTATAGTTAAAGATTTGGTGGTGGTGACAGCTCTCAGTTCAACTCATATTTTGAACTTAATGATAAGTGTTTGTTTTGTGTTATACTGCACAGTGCATTCTGTATATGTTTGGGGCTTGTAGGTTAAACTTGCTTGCACTGCCAGGGTATGCTGTAGCTTGTAGGGTATAAATGTGTGGCATAAATGTCATTCTCTTATACTGCACATGCAATCTTATGAAAAGTCTAACAGTTATGTACCTGTAATTGCATCTTGAAGAGAACGTTGTCATGAATTGGTGACAGTCAGTAGCTTTTTAGTAAATGTATTTTCTTTTATGGTTTATTAGAAAATTCATGGTTATTGACTTCAGAGTCATCTCTGAAAGAACAGAGGAAGAGAAAAAACATATGTTATCTGGCAATTGATAAAGACCTATATGCGTTCCACTGTTATGACAACTTGCACTTTTCTGGTCCATTAAGGAGCCTGTTTCAACTCACTGGTTAGAACTCCTCTGTTCTTTTTATTTAAGAGTAACAGACTTTCTGGTGCTGAGATTCTGGAAGGCTTGTAAATGCAATGACAGAAAAGAAAGATTTTTGTTTAAAGCTCTTAAAGCTAATCTAGGTATGCCAGGAATGATGGATTAATAAATCTGTGGGATTTTAGGAAATAGTATTTAAAGGTATAATTTTTTAGGTATTTAAAGGTATAATATATGTAAGAAGGATGCATAGGTTTTGAGGATTTTTTAAGTGCTTAGTGTATTTGAGGGTTGTTGTTCATGCTTACTTGAAACATGTTTCCAAGAAGTACTTGCAGAATGAGAGAGCTCTAAAAAAGACATTATAACATGCATCTTCTCCTAATTTTTCTCTACTTTCTGCAAAATGAAAAAGAAAACTAAGAGGACCAAAAGGAATGGAGGATACACCCCTGCTTTGAGAGACAGAGGCTTAGAGACATTGAGACACTAAGCAGGTAGCAGCAACATTGGCTGCAGACTGCATTTTTCTTCCTTTTCTTTCTCTCAATGTTGAAACAAGGAGCTAATAGGACAGTCCTTCCCCTCGTGACTTTGATTCTGGATCATTTAATCCACAGTGCAATTACTGAAAGCAGAAATGAAGCCAGCAAAGTAGGTTCATGTAAGTTATAAAGAGTTATAAAATCCTACTTATCCTAGTTAGAGCAAAACCAAAAAGAAGCTAAAGAGATCACACCATGCATTCCCCCATTTACTTCTTGAGCTTTCCAGGTCTAATTTTCACTGTATTCAATTTAAAGTCAGCTGGAGAAAAGACAGGTTTTGTTTGTTGACCTGAAATGCTGCTGTGTTTTAAAACTAATGTAGTTGGCTGCAAAAAGACCAAATCCCAGACTGGACTACAATAACAGCCAAAAAATTTGTCATCTAACCTGTAACTATAATGCAAAACTATTTATTTGTTCATCCAGTTCCTATTCTTATACTGAGTCTGAAAGCAGTTAATGTCATCGTTTACCCATTAGGTGTGTGATTTTGTAGCAATTATTTCTTTCTGAATTCACAACAAATATCTCTTTGTGCTCCAGAAGCTGTTCAGTAGTTTTTCAGTATAATAGCTTTGTGGCTATAAAATCACTTTTCATGGCTATGCACAACTTTTTGTAATCTATTAATATGTGGCTTTAGAAGTGTGGGTGGTCTGGGCCAGAGATAAAGAAATGTTTCTTTGCATCTGTGCAGGAGTAATAGATGGCCATGATTGCAGGAAGGAAGAAAAATTTAAAAAACTGAAACCCCCAAATATATTATTTTAATAATTAAGTAACTTTCGGTGAATAGGAATTCTGCATATGCTTTTGCTTATGAATTCTCTTATGGTGCCTATCTAGCGTTTTACAAATAGAAAAAGTGTTCCATTTATTAATTAAAAGGTTTGCAAGAATGAGACTCTGTTCCTTGTTTCAGACTTTTCAAGTTAGCATCCAACACCAAATGGGTGCTTTGTAGATGTAAGAAGTTCTGATCCTGGGAAATGGGAGTTGAAAGCCTTTCACTTTTGCTTCTGTTAGTTTGTAGTTACTCTTAAATGTGGCAAGTGTTAAATTTTCAGTATCTAACACCTGCAAAAACCAGATCTCCAAAGGTAATTCCCCCCCATCTGTGTAATAAATCTACAGCTGTTTGCTAACTTAATCCATGACTTACAGATCATATGAAACACTGAAACATCAAAACCACATTGACATGGAAACATTTGGCTTTTATTTGAGAATTAAAAATTATGTGAAAGTTTAAGAACAAAAATATTTTTTAAATTACTGCAGTAAATGACCTTTCTTTCTCCAGTTCTCAGGACAGTCTTTTAATTGATGTCAGCAAATGGGCTGGGAAGAGGGAAATTTTGAAAGCTTGTGTGTGGCTGAGGCTGAAATTGTCTGCATACTTCAGCCTATAGGTGTGATAAGAAAAGAAGCATGTGTGATAAGAAAAGAAGCATATATGATAAAGGTATTATTGTTAGAGAAATTAGGTGTGAAATACTAGCTATGAGGTAATGGAGAGGAGTAATGGTATTAAATACTCTTAATTATAGACTTTATACGGCAGAGATCTGTGTATTAAAATGTTAGCTAATAAACTACTCAGAGAGCCAGTGGCAAACACAGAGTCCTTGAAGACCTTTAGCTGCAAAGTTTTTAGATTTTTATGCAACATAATGAATAAAATTTCAGTTAAGTGTCCAGCAAGAGTTCATTCATAGCCACTGACATTCGGAAGTAATGGTTGTGAACTACTTTTTTAGTTTGAAGGCATTCCAATAAAGAAATGGTGGAGTTTTGCTGGTGTTCTGTTTTATACAAAGAACTCGCATCAGCAGTTGCCTTACAGTACACTAGAGCAAATTATTAATAAGCTGTAAATGGCTGGGCATGGTTGGGTCTGTCCATTTATCAAACATTAATGTCAGTTTATCATCCATATAGATTTTCATAAATTACTGGGTCAGCAGAAGGCTTAGGCTTTCCTTGAAGGCCTTAAAGCATTGGGAAACAGATGAGTTAGCAATCTCTTAAATTCCATCTTACTATGCAAACAGATAGACACACAGTAGAATGAATCTTTTATTTTACTTCACAGCTCAATTCATTCTAGTTCCATGCTAAAAAAAAAAAAAAAAATCAATGATTTCCAGAGTCTGCATTTCTCTTTTAAAGTGCAGGAGTTTGATTTAGATCCTGATGGGCTTCAGTGTCGAATGGTCAGTAATGTGAACACTGCTGCAGTGAGGAGTGGGGCTCTCTCTCCAACTGATTATCCAAATCCTTCTGCTGCTGTGATCAGCGTGGAAGCAGAGATACCAGCTAACAGGATGCTTGGGGGAAATATCCCACGGCTCACTTGGCACAGGTGTTACATGTAAGAGTCAGTGGAGGTACTGTATCGGACTGACACCCATCTAGCCCCCTATTCTTCTTCTCATAGATGCTAAAAGCATCATACACCCTGGATGAGTGTAAGAATGGGGCAACCATATGTGAAAATTTCCCTCATGGATTCTTGGTGTTCAGCCATTTCACCTCAGCTTTTCCCAAGTATCATCAGCCCTAATATGCTGTGGCACTGGATGTGCCAATGCCCTACTTGTTCCACAAGAAATTACCCTTTTGCTTTCAATTTGGAGACAAAGAGAATGGTTACTCCAACTCTTTATGGTTTCACACATCTGTTATATCACCTCTCCATCTCATTTCCAGTACTCACTCTTGTTAGCTGCAAAAAAAAGGAAGCATTTGGCCAGCAGCTATTCTTGAATGCTGAATGCTGAAATGTGCCACTGGTGAAAATATAAAATTAAGCCTTGTTTAAAAAGGTAGTGTCTTAGAAGAAAGTTTACATTTTATAGAATTCATAGGAGATAGTGTCCTTGCTCTCAATTCATGAAGAAATCTTACTAATCTGTGTAAAAAGGCACTTTTTTCAGGAGAAATGGATTTTTAAAATGATGCTTATAAATCACAGTTCATTCAATCAGTTCTAAGCAGTTTGAGACAACTCTATAAGAAGCTGTACAAAATCGTTCATTTCATTGGCACTTAGGTGAAATCATTCTTCTCTGAATATTGAATTGCAAGGGATTTACGTCATGCGTGGAGGACATGTCCAGCAGTGTGTATTTAGCATTGCAACAGAAGATGTGCAGGTACTTCTCACCTCTTTGTACTGAACGACTCCCCTATAATATAAATTTTATACATAAATAATAATTTTATATTATAAATAAAGTTGTATCCTATCTAACACATGCATGACCAAATGTAGTAACTGTAAGCATTTACAGTAACTACTAATGCACTCTTATTGCAGAAAGGATATTTGTAAGGACCTGTGTGCTGGCTGGCTGTGCTTGGATGTAAAATCTCTGCTGACTCCTCTTCATAATTACTTGGTAAGAGTTTTTAGGGTAGTTGCAGGAAATATGTACCAAAGTAGGCAGATTACTGATTAAGTTGTGTTGTGTATGGAGTCAATTCATATTCCTCAATCAATGCTATTTAAATCAAATAGTGTAAAGTTTTAACTGGGCTTTCTTTGTGTGGATGAACTTGACAGTACAACCCAAAGTCTCACTCTTCATTGTAGCCTGTGACAGTGAGAATTAGCAGAACATGTTTTAAGGGATGGTGCTTATGTTGCAATTCTTTTTTTGCCTATTTCCTCACTTTCACAAGCTTCCCACTGATAACTTGGGTTACTCTAGATGGATCAAACCTATGGACTTCTGCTTTGAAGTGCTTTGTTTAGAAGTGGGTTTTCATTCTGTAACTGAAAGTACATTAGAGATGCAGCTCTAGGTTCTCTCTCTTCCTGTTCTCTGTATTAAATGAAAACAAGCATTACATTTATGCCAGACTTTACTAACTCCATTTCCTGTGGGATATGACTTAAAATAAAAATCAGGATACTATCATGCCTATTTACTTGTGCTCACAGGCTGCACTGCTTTAAGCATAAACTGTTGCAGTACCAAAATTATTTGCTGTAATAAAAGCAAATGTACTAACTTCCAGCCCTGACAGATGTCTCAATCTCCTGCACTGACCTTGTGTAAACTGTTTTTGTCTCCCTTCCCCCTCCTTGTCCCCAGCCACTTCCCTCATGCAGAGAATTAGGTTGTCATGCCTATGTCTGCTCCACTTCCACTGGCTTGTGCCTACATCTGGTACTGGGAAAGGGGCAACAGGAAGGACAGTTTTTAACTAATGTCTGGCTAAACATATGCGAGACAAACAACTTGTGTATGCCCTTTTTTGTAACAGTTATAAACAAACACATATGGTTTAATGCAGTGTCCAAGGAACTGAATGTATCTTACCAATGAGAGAAACTGCTGGAGACGACTGCACTCTGCCTCTGGTACATTGCTTTCTACATGACCTTCAATTGCGTAAAACCCCAGTAAATGCCATTTTATGCTACACGTTCTTTTCCTGCTTTGAATTTTGAACTCATGTCCAGACATACCAGAGTAATGATTTACCGAAGCTGTTTCTTCCATGTGTCCTTTGTATTGGGGCATTAATATTAGGTCTATCATTTGTATGAAACTGTTTTCTCATAGGCTATTATCAGTTACAGATATATTGATATCTTTATCTCTGCTTCTTTACAGCAATGAGGCTACATATTATACATTCTGCATTAATACACAGACACATAATTATTTTTACTTAAGGTTTTTTCATTAATCATTGGATAGGCTATTAAATTTTTATTAATTAGCTAATTTTATGGATACATTTTGTCTTGGTTCTTTCATCACTATGATGCTTAATGACATTTCTGTAGGATCAGTGTGCTCTTACATGGGCATGGACTCAATAAAGCATTTCTCTTATTCTCTTCTGAAAAGATTTTCAGATGTCTTAAGATGCTTCCAAATGGAGGAGAATAATCTCTTTGAGAGAAGACTTATCCTATTTTTAATGCTTGTGCCATACATGAGATTGTAAGTGCATGCTGTATAGACAGGGGCTTTTGGTGTACTATTACTGAATATGTTATTCTCAAGAATGTATCAACACAGAATTTGAACTTTAGAATTTGCAGTTACATGTAGGGGAGAGGAAGTAGTAACCTTAATGTACCAACTCTGCACTTGCTCAGTTTTCAACAGGCTGGTTCCTGTTTGGAGTGTTTTGTGTGCTGTCCTGTTACTGTTGCTCATGAAGATATCCAGTAGAACTGGATTTTACAGCATTTTGAGAAATCACTGAAAGCACTTCAGTTATCTTGCTGTGCTTACACTTGTAGTTATTCTAGTGAGGCTCTGGAACAGCTTTTTAGCACCATTACTACCAAGGGTCTGTTGGTGTGTGGAGCCCCATCAGGATGTGGTCTCCAGCTCATGGTGCAAAAGTAGGACAGAGTAAAAATTGCTCGAATTGAAGATTGTCTATTTAACTCGGAGCACAAGATTGTCTATTTAACTCGGAGCACAAGATTCAGTACTGATGGATTTTAAAATAAGGAAAACCTGGTGTTTCCCGCCTCTGCCTTCTGCTTTGTGTAACTCTGTAGTTATACTGTGTGACAACATCACACCAGTCGGTGGCTGCACTAATGGAGAGGCAGTGGGGAGAACTGGGAGGGCCTTTAAAAAAAACCCTTTTGTTGTTCAAACATACAAGCAGCTTGGGAACACAAACTGCAGTGAAATCAGCCACAGCTTGTTCTTTGGGGAGATTTCAGGTTCTCTGCATTTGGAAAATCCCAGCTAATTTAATGTGTGTCTGTGGGTTTCTGAGGGGCAGAGTGGCTGCGTGCATGACACTGTAGGAGCAAGGGGATGAAACAAACTCCAATACAAATGTGACCTGCTTTCCCAGGGCACAGAGTTCCTTCTTAATGTAGCACATTTTAAAACAATATGTGCTGCTGCCACTAGTAATAGTAGAATAAGTATTTTCTCCAAAAGTTTAGTTTGAAAATAAAGTAATAAATTAGAAAATTCTTTTTCCTTCAGTTTTAGATTTGTATAACTTTTAAAGGATCTAAGAGAGAGCATTTCATTCTGGGTTTAAAATAAAGAAGAATGGCAAGCTCCCATATATTTGGCCCTTCTTGTTTGTTTGCTTGCTCCCTTTTGTTACTATTAAAGTAAAACTCCATATCCTGGAATTTGTTTCTTTTCTTTTTTTAGCTGTCTTTGAAGTTGGTGTCTTTAGCAATAATTTTGGCAGTGGTACAGTCTTATAATGATTTTGCTATGATACCAGGCGGCTTTTGTGTTCTCTTTCCATTGATAAAAAACAAACCCCAAGTCTCTTAGGTTTGTAATATTCAATTAAAGAAGTAATGTTTACATTTTCATGTAACTAATCAATTTTAAAATTAAAAAAAAAAATTAATCTCCATTGTGCCTGTGTCTGAGGAGGGAAAAAAAATCTGACAGCTGAAACAGCCTTTTTGAAGGGCTGACTGCTTTTAATTTTCAGAAATGTTTGTCTGAAGAGAGGACTCAGGCCAATACTTGGGAGTTAGACTAGAACATGTGTTGCGTTTCCAGAACCATGCAGTTGTGGGACACAGATTATCCCTCAGTTTCTAAAACTTTGTTTTTGAAATGTGTTCAGAAATCACCAGGAAACGTAAATGTTTTCCATGTCTATTATATCCTATTGGAGGCCATTTATAGTGTACTTTTTGAGACTTTGATTTTATGCTATGCCATTATTCTTGCTAATTGCTTATAATGGAAACCATGTTTTAGGCCTGTGAGCATGCCATAAATCATGGTGATTTTTCCTAGAAAGTGTGGATGAAAGTTAGGAACATTGGTAGGGATTATGAGGTGCAAATCTCAGTACCCACCATCCCCAGTGCTCCCCTTGCCCACCCCACATTTCTGGAAAGCATGTCAGAACTGCTGTGCCTTCTGAAGTGCATGGTCAGGCAGGCCTTTTCATCAAGTCTCTGGCTCTAGCTGGACCACTGGACCTCTCTGCTCCATCATCTGTACTCAGCATTTTCCAGATGGAAACTGACAAGTTATTTGCAGAGGAATGTCAACGCTAACTGGTAAGCTCTCACCTAAATCACTTTGCATTTATCTTTTTTAGGCTGGATCACTTTGACTTGTAGTCGTCCATACTTGCGGTTTTTTCCTTTTCTTCAGTTTTCAATGAATAAATTCCTAGCTCACAGCAAAAAATATTAGTTTGCTGGTATGTAGTTTTATATTTTGTCATTCTACATTTATTACTTCAGTCTTCTAGTTCTTCTGTATAAAGATCTTCTTGATGTCCTACATTGATAGTGCTTTCTAGTTTTAAGAATTAGTGAATGTTATTGAATGCTTATTTTCTGGTTTTTTTCTGTTTAATTTATAGAGTCAACGAGTTGATTATGAATACAACTAACGCATTCATTCATTCCCTTTTTCAAGACAACTTCTTTTGATTCCTTCTTTACCTAGTTTCCTAGCATATGATTCTTTGACTAACAGCTGTGTTGTCTGCACTAAATAATACGTAACGAAAGATTATTTCTCTTGGTTGCTTTACTAACTCCAGATCAACTTACTTGTGTGTCTAGAAAAATCTGTTATTGAAAGGATACTGAAGTACTTGGCAAATGTTTTATTTTATCTTCTTTTCCATCTTCTCTTTATTCTTTGAAAGTTGTGCTAATAATCTGTTTAGGTCGGACTGATAGGACTGTAGTTCCCACATTCAGTTATTTTCCTTTTCTAAATGTAGTCCCTCCATTTGATATTTTTGAGAGAGATAGTTTTGTTAAGATCTAGAATGGTTACGGCTGCAAGCTTGTAGTTTGATTTGTCAGTTTTATAATAGTTCTATGTTGGGTTCTCTCACTTTGAATGTTGTTGGAAGTTTAACTGTAAGGTACATGACTTTCATTGCTGTGTCCTCACTCTAGTTACACTGGCCACAATCCCTGCTGACAGCAGAAGTGAGGAAGGTGCTCCTTCAGTTCTTCTACAAAGGCCAGTTTTAACAGTTATAAAACTTTAATAAGTTTTACTTATTTCATCTTAGTACACACAATTCTGTTTATTTTCTTCTGTCCAGGAATACCTATATTTGTTTATCATGATTGACTGAAGTCCTAGATTTTTCTCATATCCAGCCCTTGCCCCCCGCCTTTTTTTTTGGGTCTTTGTTAACTGTTCATTTTAATATTAGGTATTTAACATATAAATTTTGAGATAAAGGCTACCTGATGTTCATTCCTACATTTAATTTAAACTAAAGTGATAATTACATGGTCTGTAATATTCATTTCCTATGGCTTTGCTATTTTCATTGCTTTATGAGTCTCTGAGAAGTTAGAGCTCCTCATAAAGAAAAGATTCCTGGTGATATTCTTTCTACAAGAGTATTGTAATTCTCTCTGTATATCTTTAAGTCTAGCCTTGGGGCCAAGGAAACCTAGAGCAGATACTCAGCTTTATTCCATATGATGCTGGGGGAAAAAACTGAACAGCATATCCTCTGAGCATTAGCTCAACACTTTGCAGCTGTTAAAATCTCATCTTCTTGCTCTCAGGACTAACCATCTATGTTTCTCTTGGCTCATAGACTTGCATGTGAGTTCATTTGGTTTTTTTTTTTAATAACATGCAGGTTAACTGGGGTTGCTGGTAGAGTTCCTCTCTGGTGGGACATTTCACTGGCTTATGTGTTAGGGATTTATTTCGTTAGGCCATTCATTCTTTAAGCCCCTGGAATCTGAACCTCTGTGGGGTCTCTAAGCACCTTCTGGAGACACCATAAATCTTTCAAGTGACTTTGGGATTCAGCCCAGCTCCTCTTGGCTTCTGCACCTTCCGGCTTTTCTTCATAACAAAGTTTTTCTGACATTTTGTTCTCACGTGAACCTTATGTGTCTCCAACTAAATAAAACCACATCTTCTTTCTCCACTCTGAAGATTACTGAGATTGCCCCCTATGTAGGCTCTTCTTCCAAGTCTTTTTAAGTTTGTGTTTTATCAGCTCAGTGAATTTTTCGTGCTTGGGTGTTCTCTGGTCTCTCCACTTCCTCCTTGTGGACAAGCAGGAGAAAACTATTTCCTGATTTTAATCAGCCTCACCCAATGAAGCAATGGTTATTCTTAATGTCCAGTCATTCTGGCTGGTTGGAAATAGTATGTGTGAGAGTTGCTCAGTGAAAGAAACAGTATTGATAAAACAGCTTCCAAATGTCAAAGTTCCTGACTTGCTTACAAGGAAGATTCCTGGACTGTCACAGTGAGTGTGGATATTCTCAGTGTGCAGTACTAAAATGGCTTTTCTTGAGTGGAATTGTTAATGAAGCCTTCAAAGAGCCTCAAGAGGCAGACAGTCATCTGTCATATTTCTTATCCTACTTATAAAAATGGTCTAGAGAATTCGGGACCTCTGAATATTCAGAATATCTGTAAACCCTTGTAAGATTCATATTCTTTGAATTAAATAAGATGCATCCCTATAAGCAAGAGTTAGGATCTCTGACTATGGAGAATAAATGTCTCAGTCCTGTTCCTCTTGAATCTGTGAAGTTCTTAAGCATGAGTGTAAGATCTATTGTGGTTATAATTATATACTTTCGTTTATAACTTTGCCGTTGCATGTATGAATTGGGAGGAAAGGCTACAGAAGTAATTAAAATACTGCTGGAAGGTAAAAACGGTTGTAAGGTATAAGAAGGAAGCAGACTAACAAAGACAGAGATGAGACTGCAATATTAAGCTGCTATCAGAAGTGGCCAGGAAGAAAAAGGCTTTTTGTCGTTATCATGACTTGGTGGTCAGAAGAGTAAGGTGGGCGGAGCCAAAGAGAACATGATGGATTGTCTCTGGAAAGAGTCCTGCGGAGTGTTTAGGTGTGAGTTGTGTTGCATGTGTATTGCGATTACTGACCTTAAAATACTCAAGTAAAAAGAGAGAATTTTGGTTTGGGAATAAATGCTATTGTGAGAGTTTTACCTGGGCTGTAGGACTGGAGCAGAGTTCCACAAGCTGACAGAAATTCAATTCAGCTTTCAAAACAAAAGGATGTAACAGTTGTCTTTTTGTATTTAATTGAACACTCTCAGAGTGCAGGACACTCAGCCAGAAGAGCTGTGTTACAAAGTTAAGGGTTTGTGCAAATGGTTTTACAATGGCATGAAGCTGCATATGATTAACACGAGATATACTGGTCTCCAGAGGGATCTACAGAAACACTCTTCTAGCTGTGAGATGGGAACTGACCGTAAGTTACAGTAGCATTTTTTAGAGAGAGTTGGATTTTCAGGCACTGTGTGTGCTCAATATGTTCTGATCATTTAAAACACAATTATGGAAGAGTGTAGTTATATGAGGCATCTGTTTGATACAGATTTTCGTTGTGTATCAAACTGTGATCTAAAAACAATTTCTGCAGTGAGTAGGTGTGGAAAAGGGCATTAACATTTCAAGGGGGAGATTTCCTCTAAACCATGACAGTAGTAAATATTTTTGCTGTACACCATAGAAGGGGACATGCTGATAAAGCAATAGGTAGGCTGGTTTATTTTTGTTTCTTGCTCTGAAAAAGTCAATTTCCAGAGCAAGATGTTAAGATGATAGTCCCCTTTGTACCACACACATCTAGAGTAATTTTTTCTCTTTAGATATCTGAATACTTTTTACCAAGTGTACAGTAATCTTGTCATATTCTTTTGCAGAAATAAAGTGGTAGTGCTACTTCTTCTCCTTTAAAATATAACAAAAATGGGATTCAATCTGATACAGAAGTATAAGTTGAGTTCTAGTTATTTGGCTATTCTCGTTTAAAATGTGAACTTCAAGAACACTTTTTTTTTTGCATACAACTTCTCTAGAATTATTTATCTCACTGGGTTAGTTCACATTCTCTTCCTGTGTACAGTCATTGCAGGCCTTGGAAACTGTCATGTAGTACACAGAAGTAGGTACCGGGAACAGTATGTGTATTTGTGACAATTCCAGGGGGATTTTATTATTTATTATCTTCAGAGAATTACTAAGCTGTAAGTATATTGATCACTTCTAGCTGCAGCATCAATGATATGAATGATCTTTATGGAATATGTTATTCAAAAACTTAAAATACTGACGTTAATTTGGTAGAGCTATCTTTAATTTGTTCTTTCAATCTGTGTGTTTTGGGGTAATTTATCAATTTTCAGTAACTCCAGTACCATTAGTCTGAAGTTCTTTTAGGTGGATTTTTTGGATCATCAATATGGTTTTGACATTTAGACCAGCAGCATGAAATAAGTAGTAGCAGGATTAAGCTGTTGTTGATGTCTTCCCTGATTCAAATCCCCAGAGATGTGACTTATATTATCTCTTTTATCACACCTATTCTGATTCAGCGCTTTCGATCTTATCCTGGCTTTTCTGAGCTGAAAAATTAACACAGGCTTTCAGTTAGAATGAACCTGAAATTTGTTTCATTGCTTTTTTTCTATTTTGTATTAACTATAAAGTTAACAATGTGCTGCAGGCTGAATGAAACATTGGCATCCTTTGGAAATATAGCAAATTTTTTTGGTCCTTAAGGAAAGAAAATAAATTAATAAAATAAATGTTTTCTCTCTTACTTGTTCTTTTTCTTTTTTGTTTTCTGATAGCTCAGATGTTCATTCACTCATTAATGGACTGAGGCAGAAACCAAGCTCCCATTTTCCTTGTTCTGGAAAGGGGTATGTGATAACTATAAGTGAAGGCTTGTCTTGTTCATTAAAACCAAATACAATTCAGTATATGTTTTCCACAATCACAGCTGTAGACCTGTGCTTGGAAGACATTTCTGGTCTTGAAGGTGTTCTTAATCACTGTGATATTAATCTTGTGAGATGCTGTAGCATGCCAGCTTGTTTCCCAGGAAACTGATGACAAGAAAACCAGAACATGGATTTCATCTTGTGAGAATAAGGCTTAAGAGAGGAAAGTTGAAAACGAAAAGTCCTGGTCAGTAAAGCAAGGTTCTCTTTCAAAAAGTAGAGGTTACTGTGAAATTTCAGTATTCTTTGTATTCCACCCTGTCAGTGCTGTTGGTTTATTTCCCCCAGAGGCCTCTTTAATACTGAAAGCCTGACTTAATTATTTTGAATTAATTAGTTCAACATAAATTGGAGAACAGTGAGTATCAGGGGTTGACTTGTGAGGGACCTGCAGAGAAGATGTAGAAACGGGTATAAAAATGTGACAGTCTCCAAGAATGCTTTTGCAGGAGCACTTACAGGGAAGGGTAATGATTTACTTCCGAGCCTAATGGCTTGTCCAGGTGTTAACAATCTAAAGGGGCACAGTTTCAGCTGCATTCCCCGTAGTGGGAATAATGCTTCAGGCAGTTAATTGCCTAATAGATTTAATTTCTGCAGGAGAGATCATTAATGTATTCATTCCCATTCCCTAGAAATTTCACCTGTTCAGAATTTAAAGTGCCCCTTGCCTTCACTTGTCACTCAGTGGAGTATTCTATCACTGACCTGCTTACTGTGTGTTAGTCTGTCCTTGGTTAGGGTGTGTTGTGAGCAGGAAAAAGGGGTTGCTGGAATCTTAAACCTGTGTGTTGCAATTAAAACTTCTGTAAGTTTACGTAGCATCCTGAATGTCCATTGATCACAAAGCTTTCCATTTTAGTGGTTGCTTGTGGGGAAAAGTCTTTATTAATGTCAGCTGTTTGAAAGTCTCACAGGCTGTGTTTTTCTTTGACAAAGACTATCTATTTTTACTAACTCAGCTTAACTAGAGTTTATGCTGTTGTTCCCTGCAATTAGAAATGGATGGGTTTAAGAAGTTGACAGTAGATGTCTTTGTCGTCTTTTTGTTTTCATTCATTTTGTGAGTATCTGAAAGGTATTGTTAAGATACTGAGATGTGATAAGCGTGTGCCCAATTTAAAAGTCCCAGGTTGAACTGTAAGGATCATTAGGACAGTGATTTACAATTATCCTGCTACCAGATGAAAGTAACCAACTATTTATTCTGTGACTCACAATCTTTATTGTTTGATTGGAAACTCCCCTTTGCATATAAATATGTAAAGGTTGTGGTGAGCCTCCACAGTAAAAGCTAGGGGTTTTTTTAACACCTTAGTAGAGTTAGTACCTAGAAAACTTCTAGAAGTCCAGTAGGTACTTAAAAAAGATCCTTTGGTGAATTTCAGACATCAATCAGTATTTTCCATAGGAATTGTGCAAAAAGATGCACTTCATTTTCTTGGTGACACTGATGTTTGTAATGAGAGGAATTAAAAATAATAATTAATTATCCTTCCCAGTCCTACCTATGCCAGTGTCCAGCTCTAAACCGTATCTAGCCTCATATAAAGCTTTTGTGCTCTAAACCTGGAAATACAGAATATGGAGCATGTTCAGGTTGCAGAGGCATTTCTGCAGTTGTGCTGCCAGGTAAGGCTGTGTTACTGAGCAGTGAGCAGCTTGATGGTAGTGCTTAAATTAGAATGGGAGGGAGGGTTCTTTTCTCCCAGTCCTCTCCACAAACTGCAGAACTTTGTCTTGTTTCTTCTGCATTTCTAATTTTTTTATCGAGGTGTCTAGTATTTCTACCCTAGATCATGTGACTAGTTTATTTTCCCTATTTGTTTTGTGTCTGAAGCTGCTTCAACTTCTTACCTCTGTCTTGTACAGTCTGTCTGGACAGATACTTTCCTCCCAAAGTCACTTATACAAAATGCATGTATTGCTGCACTGTGCTTTATCCCATGAAAGTCTTCAAGTTGTTAGCTGTGGCATAGTAAACTGACAGATAACAGACTGTGAAGACAGATTATAATAGAAAAATGTTTCCAAGTATACAAAGAGACTTTAGTTATAACATGGGATTTCTTTCTAATTGCTCATGTTAAACTTTTGCACTCTAAGGTTCATCAGTGCAATATAATTATGTTAGAATTTTTCATAGCATAAACCAGGATGGTGGCTTCTTCTGTATGCTGCTAAAAAACTTGCTCCTATGAAAAACATGCTTTTAGTAATACAGCTGGCTTTTATGTTTGTCAGCAGCATTTGCATTTTCATGTTTTAGCAGTCAGTTAGTAACATCAATCTGACAAATGTGAAACATTTAGTCCTGTCATAATGCATTTTTCATGTTTGGCAGGGTTTCTCTTTTTCTAATTAAGTCAATGAAAGACCCAGTTTTGGTTCTTTTGTTTTTCTGCAGTGTGGTTCACTAATCTCAAATAGTCTTACCCAAGATAGTGGTTAGTTTGTTTCATTCCTGTGTAGAATTGCCTACACACATTGGCAAACTTCTCCTAACTTCAAAGGTGAGTCTGTTAACTGTCATACTTTTCCAGTTCTCTCAATTTTGTTATGTTTTTATATCAAAAGGTACATTTTTCTCCTGTGTTTCTGGACATGATAAAAAAGAAAGAGACTATCTTACATTCTATTCCTGTCTTAAGCCCTTGAAAATGTCTAGTAGCCAGGACTTTACTGAAACATTTAAGTACTTGTAATTATGTGGTCACCTAGCATGTGAGTATAAAGAGGAAGACAAGTTTTATTTTTGTTGCTACCAGTTTTCTGATGTCTGTTATAATAATAATAATAATAATACTGTTCCTTTTATTTGGGTCTAGGTTTGGATATTGTACTGGTATGCAATTGAAGCTATCTCATTGATTACAGTGTTGCCAGTCATGAAGAACAGCAAAATTCAATGTGCTTGGCTTTGCCATTTAGATTTCCATTTGTTTCTGGAACTTGGCTGGGCTATTTTCTTTGGTATTGTAGTATATACATACTATGTGTATGTTTACATATATATATATATATACATCTTTATAGTTGTGCATTATCTTTCTGAGGTTTTCTACTTTATAACTTTTGCTCTTGTGAGTTTTTCTACTTTCTGATCCACTGCAATCTGTCTTTAGATGCATCTGTAAATGAAGATTTGCTGGATTTCGCTGTCTGAGTCGAGGGATGCTTAAGATAAGAATCAAGGTTTGAATTGTTTGATGGCAGTATATCACCAGGAATTAAAAAACTTTGTGAGATTATTTTAGTTGACAGTAATTGTCAAATTTCCAGCTGTCTTTACTGCAGAAAAGTTCCATCCTGGTCGTGTAGATAGCCCACGTATCTCACAGATACAGTTCGTCAACAACGGTCTTAAAACAAATTTAAAGCTGCACATTTTATACCTTTAGGATGATTGTGGGCAGTATTTTATTACAGAATGAAATTTGCTTTCTTCCGGAGCTGAGCAGCTGTAGTGTGTCAGAGTGCCTTCATCTGAGGAGCTCCAGAACCAACAGGTCAGGTCCTATCATGAAAAAGAAACCAGCCGCCCACTTTTCTTTGTAAAACAGGATACTGACTTCTCACTGTGAAATGAGGGCTCAAAGGAGAGTGAAAAATTTAACAGCTGTTTTAAATTTCTCTTGAGAAGGCTCGCATGCTTCCATGAGACCTGTGTTCATTGTCTTTAGGCAGCAAGAAAGCTGACTGCTTGAAAATGCTCTCTTTCCTTCCCCTTGCCTCGATATTATTCTCTGTGCTGGGGTGATCACTGTTTCCATGGCTGCTTATCCTCAGCTCTGACTGTAGATGAGTAGGTGTGACTAGACTTGTTTTCAAAATCAACTTTGTTCTGGAGGGTACATGGCAAACACATGAAGAAAATTCCACTGGGCAAAACTTGGAGTAAACGGTAAAAAGTGTTTTTTCCGTGCTGCCACTACCTGCACGACAGATGCAGTTACAATAAAGGAGTTGTGTATGCATTGACTTCTGGGACAAAAGCAGGGAGTGTAGCTGACCTGCTTCTTCTTCTTGGGAGTTGAGAGTCTTTTCAGAGCGAGCTCTGGTACCACCTCCTTATTTAGACCCTTGTACAGGAGGCTTGGCACTGCCAGTTGACATATGCGAAGAACTTAAATTGTAAAACGAGGCACTACTGTGTAACATTAACAACTGGAAAAGGAGGACATCAAGTCTAATTTATAAAACTTGGCAATGTTCTGGGGTTTGTTAGTGTGAGAAAACATACTTTATTTTTTAAGCATGTTGAATATTGCTATAAAAGTACTGTTTTCATAATACCTCCTTGGGATATTTTCACTTAGTAGTTGCATAACCGCTTAGCCTGTTGAAATGGTCATATTAAAAGGATGAGCTTCTGGCCTTCTGTTGGTGAAGTATTGCCTTAATAAGTTTTAAGATCTACTCATCAACTACGTTCAGTGTGGTTTTGAAAGTGGAGTGGTTTTTATGTTTGTCAATAAGAATATTTGAACTTAATAGATAGAGTGTTGAAAATGTGAGAATGCTCTGCCACCTTCTCAACATAGTGTCACATCTCCTTCCTGTAATGGATGTCAGCAACATATTTTCTTTCAGGAACCCCAAATAATAGTTTTTTTTCTGTAATTTCCCTCCAGTGATTCTGTTCTTTCCTTTCCCTCTCCTTGTTTATGTACCTATGTTGTCTCACCAAGCGTCCCTCAGGCTCTCCAAAATCTGCCAGTGCTTCTGAGAGCCCCCTTTCTTGCAATGTGGGACCTGACTGAAGCACAGCTGAGGATTCTTCCCACTAAATGGCTACTTCAGTATTTATTGCTTTGTTGAGAAGGGAAGTGCTGTAATCATCTGGAAAAAATTAATTTTGGTCAAGATCTTTCATATCTGTCTCGCTCAGAAATTAGTGGTGCCTTTAGCCATGGTGCTTGTTTGCCTAAGGGAACATGGATATGTTTCTTTCTCCTTTCATTTGGTGGCACTGACCAAAAGCTCCTTACTTAAGCGGTGAGGAAGATTTTGTTTTATCTGTTACTACCAGAAGAGTAGTTCAAGAAAATGGAGTTTGCCTTGACTTTTGATAAATCTAAGATTTGTTACTGTCCTCATCCCTTTTGGAAATGATCGCCAAATTTTTTGTGTTCACCATGGAAAAAAGTATTTGAAACATGTAACTTGAAAACAATGGTTCTGTCACTTTCAAAAAGCAGTTTCTTCTGTAGATGAGGCATTTATAATGAAGAGGTCTACAGATAGGGATAGGAGCCTTGAATTTGTCCTGCTATTTAATGGGAAGCTAGTGAAAGGAGAATGAGCTGAGAGGAGATGTGCTGGGTGACTGTGCTGAGCAACTGCTGTGGTGCCTTTCAACCTGGCAGGAGCCTTTCCAGGATTTGAGGCTGGTGTGCTCAGTTATCTGCTTCATTGCAGGCAAAATTGTGAGGCCTAAAGGTGAAAGAACTCGTGATCATTGTGATTAAGTCCAGGAGTGGCAGGAATGGAACCTCCTGAGCTGTTCTGGCTTTCTGAGTGTTTGGGAAGGATGATAAATTCAGATGAATACCAGAACAGGTAGCCTAATGTTCTGTAGGGAGATTACATTTGATATGGGTGATGCTTGAAAGGTGTTAGGGTCTTATGACAACTCTTCTTTTTCACCAGCACAACCTTAGGATTGCTAGAGTTCAGTCAGCTATCTAGTATCCACTAGATGTCCAACATCTTGGATACCTGCAAAATCGTGCTCTTACATACGATAGCAGAGAGGCATATTGGCAGTACACAAGACATTATATTTAATTTGTTCCTAGTGTTTTTGGGGAGAGGAAGAGCAGGAAAACTCAATGATTTTCTGAAAAGAGCTTTGAAATCAGCTCACCCCGTAAGCCCTGTAAGGTGTTTATGGCAGTAACATCCCCAGCTGGGAGGAATCCCACTTCTTGGCAGTTCCTGAATAGGCTTGGAGGCAATTCTTGTCAAGTGTCTGATTTGGCTTCCTCAGGAATCAGGAATTTACGGATGATAAGTAAATAGAGGAGCTGAATAAATGGACAGCCAAATATAGTGTGCTTCAAAGGACCTTTCTCAAAAGATTTTTCTGAAGGAATAGGATGTAACTGAAAAATGAGGGAAAAAAAGGTTAAATTTGCCCTCATCTTACAAACTCAGATTGTTAGGAACAGCTTTTTAGCACGTTACTAATGAACAGTCTTAATCTTTATACCTTCTTTTCCTTCATTAATGGGACTGGGTGTCTTGGACTTGTTACTGATGCTTCATTTATCTGTCACAGAACACACTGTGAAAGAAACTGTTCCTTCTGGCAGCCAAGCAAAAAACACCAAAACAACAAACCAGCCCAAAACTGTACAGATAGTGAAACTGCTGTACTAAAAGTGGGTTCCTTTGTGGTTGGTGCTGATACACATCAACAAGAACTTGTCCTGTCAGAGAAGAGAAGGGTTTTAATTTTGCCAGGGCTGTTAGTTTGGGGCTTTTATGGGAATAAAATGTATGTTAAGGAAATATGTGAGAGTTTCCCACAAAATTAATAAAGTCTTATTACACTTGTTTATATTAAAATGTCCAAATGCAGTTGTTCACATGATATTATCTGGTCGTACTCAAAATGACTGCTGTGTGACCCTTCAAATTTGATAAAAGAAGTATGTGATTGTGAACAGGTTAACCCACTAGACAAAATAATAATACTTACTTTACTGTGTGATCAAAGCTCAAGAAAGAGGGAGAGTAGGTCTGTTTAGCTATTACCCAGCCAAAGAAAGCAAGGACCAAGGCTTCAACAGTAGCTGAGATTTATGGGATTCTGATGCTCACTGGAAAAAAAGGGCTAATATCAACTATATACTAGCTTAAAATTAATTCAACATTTGTAATTTTGCATCTTTATTGTAACTGTATTTTTGTTGTTAAGCATATTAATGTGAGACAGCTGCTATAGCTTCATAGATGTCCACACGATGAGCTGGTTTTGCATGCAACAGAGAGTATCTAGTGCTATTCATATTTTAAAGTGTTGTAGAAAAATGCTGTTTCACCTCAGAACTTTGTCTTGGCACTAAGCAAGCAGGTTTTTGTGATTTCCACTAATTCAAGGTTCAAAGCTGTAGATATTTGTTATCTGCAAATGAGCAGAAACAGCTTACTTTCCCAACTGCTGTTGGTAACACATGTGAGGATAAGAAGGTTTTAAAGATTGTCAGTGTGTCTGTCAGTGACTGATAGGCCCATGGATGAAGCCAGATGACCTTTGGAGTCAGCATAATTCATCAAAGAATGCAGAGGACCTGCATTTAAAGTGAAGCAGACAGAAATACTACATACACGCTCACCACAGGATTTGTTCATTAAAGGCTGTAATTTTCTACACTTGATCTTTTGAGTTATGTCATTTGACATGTAATTATTGATTTTTTAATTGAGTTTGATTTCAAGGTGAGATCACTCAGACATGCTAACATGATGAGCAGGTGTTCATTAAGGATTTAATTCTTTTGTTAAGGTCTGTTCTAATTTTACTTGCTTGAAGAGACTTTGTTTCACTCTATTTTGCAGCAAGAGACATTTCTCACTTCTGTCATGAAATTATCCCATTCACTATTGACATAGTGTCCTAGCTTTTACTGCAGGAAGTCTAGAAATAACCACAGCATTGAGTTTTACAATGGGAGTTTTTACACTTAATGCATGAATCGTGCAGCTTGTTTAATTCCTGAAATGCTGCTTTTTTTTTTTTCTCCCTCGTGACATTCCATATTCTGACATTAGTAGCCTGAGCTGTGGGCAGGGCTCTTTGCAGTGTTATCATCCGTAGGAGCAGTTCTCCTGGAAGCACTGGGCTCTCATGAAGCTGCAGTCCAAAACTTCAAGGCTTCCCATAATTTGTCTTTGTCTCTTTATTTATTTTGCAAAACATTGTCAATATTTAGTAGTAATTATTTTTATGGTCTTTTGGTCAGTTATCTCAATGTGTGAGTATCAGATGGATACAGGCCAGCAGGACTTTGCTGACATTTTATCACGGACGCTATTTGCCATGGAGTTGTGTTGTTTCCTATACTAGGTGTAAAATGAGCTCTAAGAAAGGCACAGAGTCTGCATTCCTTTGCCTTTGAAAGCCAAGGTGCTGACATTATAAAGCTAATGAAGGTTTTTCTGGAATTTCCCAGTCTGTGGCTAGCATCTTTGCAAGGGGAATGATTATTAAAGGAGGGCAAATATGCCATGGCACAATTTGTTTTGGATTTTGTATTAAATCTTTTTTTATTACTTCCATAATAAAGAAGAAATTGCATAAGATTTTTTATTTGTGAAAATTCTTAGTGTAAAAATTTTGAATCAAACACTGAAGATGTATTTCTGTAATTAAAGGAATCATTTAGACTGGAGGGAAGCTAGAGCAAATAGTTATTTTTAATCAGATTATAGATTAGATGACAATACAGAAAGGAGATACTTGCAGGGAGGAAAATAATGCTGGGAAAGAGACCTTTTTCTGCATGCTGCTCTGCATAAAGGGCTTTTCTTTTGTCTGGAACCCACAGGTGGTGACAGTGGGGTTAGTTTCAAAACGTGTTGGAGGGCAGTCGTGGTCAGTTCAAACCAGTCCCTCAGGATTTCATGCAGTAATAGAGAATATTGCCTGTGCTGGGAAATTGATTTTGATGTACATTTTGCATTTGCATGCTATTGTGATAGTGTTATTGACATCCTGAATTCCTTGTGCTGCAGAACAGTAGGAATCCACAACAATGTTGCCATGATTTTTAAATCTTAGTTATAGAATTTATACTTTCGTTTTGCCATTTTTATTTCTGTAGTATAATTTTATATTAATTTTATAGCAGAATTTCATAACTGTTTTCCTGCCTTTTCTTAGAATTGGGTGAAAAAAACCCTGCCTTTAACATGATTTCTTTCCTGTCCTGTCTGATGGTTTCACAAAGTGTTTTTGCTTTTTTCCTAGAGATGGTTTCTACAGTTTTCTTTCTGTCCTTTTGTGGGTCTCAGACTATCCTTCCTTTGCCTTCTTTGTTATGTACTTTAAAAGATATTGGCATGTGGCCATATATTTACAAAACAAATATGAACTTGAATTTGCTCTTGGGATTTTAAGTTTGTTGTGTGTGAAGCTGCACATCTTCCTGGAAAAGCTGTGGCAAGCAAGAGCAATGCATAATGGTGGTATCAGTGTCTTTACATGAAACCTCATTCTTCTTGCCTTCAGTTGTTTCATTTGTTTACACACCAGCAAAATTTGAGTGGAATTTTTCTTTTCAGTTGCTCAATTTTTTTTTTCTTTAAGGTTATCTTTCTAGTGTGATTAATTTAGGTTTTTAAACTTTCTTTTTCTTTTGAACTTTTTTTTTGGTCTGCTTGTCAGCTGAGGTGGAGGAGCCATGATGACTTCAGAAGAAGCAATTTTTTTTCTCCAAAATTATCCTGGAAACTGATATTCTTTTCTATGAATGGGTGACTTACTCTGACTTGGTCAAAGGGGATGTTCAAGGAATCTGAAAAAGATTTTCTCATTGTGGGCTGTGAAGAGCCAGATGCTGTAGTTAGTATGGTATTATTATTGAAGACTGCTTTGGCACAAAGGACTGCTCCACTTGGTATCCACCATGTGTACCTGTTGCTTTCTCTGTAGGCTCAAGACCTGGATTTCTCTGAACATCTCGTTTTCCTGGAGTTCTGTGCTGAGTTTCCCCTTCGCTCCTTTTCTGCTTTTGCAATTAAATTGCACAACACTGTTTTATCATGCTCAGTCCATGGGTTGATATTCTCATATGTTGTATTCATTATCACTAATCACAGTAATTCAAATCTTGGTCTGTCCTGCAAAGTATTGCTAAGCAGCTCCTGATTTTGAAGCATTCCATAGCTTCTTGAATAGTGCCTATAGAAGATGCCAGTAGAACTAAGTGGAAATGAAGTAAGTACTTCTTCACAGAAAAAATGGTGAATTGCCACAGGATTTAGTAGAGGATTGGATGGCAGATCCAGCTTTTTGAACTTACTGGGCTAGTAGACCAAATCCTGTAAAGGAATAGGCTGCAGGAAATGAGAACCTGATGGTCTTATTGGACAAGTGATAGAAGAACCAGAAGCTGATGTGAAGGGTCTTTTAAGGATTAAGTTATATTTAACTCAAATCTCTCTCCTTTGACTTTACTGGAGACTGCTGGTAGAGTTTGCAGGAGTAGGTACAGTCAACTTCCATTTGCTGTAATTGTGTGTTCCTAGCACAAGAAGGAGGCAGAAGGCATTTCCTTGCCTTAATTTATCAGCTTGGATTTTATATTGTAAGGTAGAGAAGTAGTAGTGGTGTTGCATGTGTGAAGCAGTGCATTTATTTGCTTGATATTTTGTCCTGATAATGACAATCTTTTCTGAGTAAAGAATACTACAGTACTTATGGACAGTTTTTAGAGATAGCAAAACCATTTTCAATTGCCATTAGTGAGGGAAAATAAATGTAAGTCTCACTGTTCCATCTTACAGTGCCTTTGGAGATTGCCTCTCTAGCAGATGGAGAATGTATTCTGACTTCAGAGAAGGTTTGGCCCTGTAATGAGAACACAAAGTATCATTTTTGTTATTAGTTTTTTTCTCTAAATCTCTTTACCTTGCTTACTTTTACTTGCTTATTTTTGAGCATATTGCACAGCCTAGCAGACAATTATTACTCAATTATTATAATTCCTGTGAAGGCAAGAATCCCCTGCTGTGTAATCCTTTTTAGCTCAGCTGCTGTCAAGAAGAAACGATGTGGGCTATTTATGAGTTTGTGTTAATGGTAAAGTAGCTCTACCAGGAATTATTAAAGACAGCTCACTGTTCATGAGCTTTGGCTGCTACTGTTATGGTCACTGTTCAGTTATTTCTGGATGTGCTTCCAATCCATTCTGCATTCACTTCAGAACAGATTCACTTTATATCACCCCACCTGTGCTCCCAGTGCATGCGATGTGCATGACATTACCAGATGTGCTCAAGTTCAGGCTGAGGCATTAGGCTACAGATGTGAAAGCAGCTCAAATGACAGAGTTGTGAATTGTAATGGAGCACAGAGCATGGTGGCTATGTGGAGATCATGTTTCTGTTTCCTGTCACAAAAAACTGCATCTGCATTTGCAATATTTGACCGCTAAAGTGTTCCAGTTTCTTTAATTCTCTAAGTGTGCATGTGTAGATCTGGTGGGCCAGATGGAGTGCACTTTGTCATAGAGCAGTTGCTTTACGACCAAACCCTATCACTCTCAGCATAATTAATTCTTTCATAAATTTCTGAATTGCATTTTTTAACACCTTGTAGGAAGAATCACATTTAGAAATGTTATTTTCCTGCCTTTTTTTTTTCCTGTGAAGATTGCTCTTTTTTTTTTCTTTCTTAGCTTTCACCTCTTTTTGGAAGGTAGTTCTTTGATAGTGGCATATGTGTATATTCATGAGGGGTTTTTTTGTTGTTGTTTTGTTTTGTTATGTTTTTCCCTTGTGTAACTGATTTTTTTAAAATATCAAGTTTTAATTTTAACTTTTTCAGTTAAGACACTGGGTGTCCTCCAAATGCATGCCCCCTTCCCTGCCATCACATTTTTGCTGGAGTTAATTTGAGCTGCTCAGGTGCCATGCTTGCTTTAGGCCATGTGTTTTTCCATTATTCCCTATTGCCAGTTTGTATTGCTTAGCCTTTCTTTGAGTTGATTTCAGTCCTGCTCCATGCACCATTATTTCATCCTACCTTTCAGTCAGCACACTGAGGCTTCTAGGGCTACAGTAAATGATATATTTCCAAATTTGAGACATCTGCCAATTAAGCGAGTTTATGGTGAAGTGAATCTAAATGTCAGGAGTTGTGGAGATATGCCACAAGGTGTCTGTCGATGCCAGATTCAACAATGATAAAGACAGACCAACCAATTCCATCTTCCTTCTTGATGGAGGACTCTGGAGCATTATTCAGGGTTAGCTGAGATTAACACAGTTGGCCAGAGCATGGTGCTGATAACACCAAGGTCATGGGTTTGATCCCTGTGCTGGCCATTCACTTAAGAGTTGGGCTTGATTGTCCCTTGTGGGTTCCTTCCAGTTCAGAATATTCTGTGATTGGTTCAGGTCATGCGTTTAAGACATCACTTTATGACTTTTCAACTTTCATGAGTAAGTGATCATTAGCAGCAAGTAGTTATTAGCCATCACAATGTTCCCACAGGAAAAAGGGATCTTACTGCAGTCCCTGTGGACAGAAGCATGGATGGACATCAAGGATTAGTAGATCATCATCTGTGGAGAAAGATTGTTATTGACACTGCTCCATCATTTTCTAGGACACTCAGAGGCTGAAATTTCCCTTTTCTACAGTGCTGACCATTGCTGGCTTCATACTCGTCAAGGAGAAGGAATTTTTTTAATGCTGTATGATGGGACTCTGCAGATATGTTAGCCCAGCTTCCCAATACAAGCTGTGACTGATGTCAAGTGTTTCCCATTTCAGAAATGGGAAATAGTAAAGAAAGACTGCTATTTTTTATCTTGGCCAGAAAATGAACAAAGGGACACTAAGTAGGGGAATGATGAAATAATTGAATAGTTCAGCATAGATATTAGAAGCTTTTCACTCCTTGTCTAAAAACATAAAATACTTCAATAAATTGAAAAGGCATAAATTAAGAAATTAAGAGAACATCCTTCCTGAGAAAAAAATTTGTAGCCATGACTTGTCTCGGCAAGGGGTTTAGCATCTTTGGAGAAAAGTTGGACATTTATGGATTTAACACAAGTAAAGACAGTTCATTTAGAAAAAATTTAAAGAAAGAATAAAACCCTGGCCTTTGATTATTAGCCTACTTAACTATTATACTTACGTTGAACCCTTAATGGCAGGAGAAGAAAGGAGAGGGGAGTAGTTTTGTTGTCTGTGCAGTTCTTGCATCTTGCTCTTCACATCTTCACACTCTGGCACTGACCATTGTGCAGTAACAAGGTCCTGCACTAAAGATTCAGTCATTCTGCTCCAGTCTGGAAGTTTTTTATCTTTATAATGTTCCTTTAAAAGCTATAGTTTCACTTGGGAAGGAAGGGGAGGAAAAATGAAGTTGTAATGTGGCAAGACAAACGAGGAAACAAGCTCTGATTCTGTGTAGTGGAGTGAGATCTTGAGAATAAAATATGCTGGCATATTTACAAGCAAAGTGGAAACCAATGGTGCAAAGTGGAAAGAGCACACACTGTAGCCCAGATATCCCCATCTCTCTACTGTGTTCTCTCCAGGGTATCTTGTGTGGATGTGTTGTGAAACTTTAGTCACTGTGATTCCCATTTCTATTGTTCAGCAGGAGCCAGGCCTCAGAACCTGTTAAAAAAGCTAAAAGACTGTTGCTATGTGTCTGCTGTATAGCTGCTGGTGAGGGAGAGCTGCCGCTCTCTGAGCAGGTATAGGAAAGGATAGGACCAGGGCTAGGGGTGAAATGATGTGGCAGAGGTTGGGGAAGAACTAGCCACTTCTTTTTGCCATATGGTGAAAAGCTCCAATTAAGGCAGCTGAGATTAACATCATGGTCAGGTACCCATAGTATGCATGAGAGATGGAAGCAATCAAGAGCAGAATCCAATTATTCAGCAGTTTGCTATTCTAATGTGTGTTTTCAGTTCTCCGGAAAATGGAGGAACGTTGCACAATGGAAATTAAAGGGCTACAAATTTAAAACAGAGATGTGACAGAACTGCAGGGATCCTTTTGGTTTAGTAAGAATATCTGGTTTGTTTATAGTTTAAATACTATGGTACAAATAGTCTCATCTGTTAGTTTGAGAAAAAAGTAATGAGGAAAATGGGAATGGATCATCTAAAAGTAGCACATGTGATAAAGTGATTTAGCATTAGAGACATACTGTCTGAATATTCAGGGAGGCCTCAGTCCTCCTGAGAATTATGGATGTATAAATTCTGTATCTACCTAGTTGGACATACACTTCTTTTTGGAGTTGCTATGTATTTAATTTTTGTTTCTGAGGAGCAGATACTGAAGAATTTCTCTACTTGCCAGCACCATCTCATTCTTCTCACTGCTGAAGATGAAATTCATTCCAGTTAACTGTTTTGATCACTGAAAGGGCTAAATCCAAAATGTTCAGATCCAATTCCCAGAACAGTGTATTTCCTTTTCCTAAGAGGAAAAAAAAGACTTTGGAGAATTCTGGAGTTGCGCAAATGGACCTAGCTGTCTGTTTTTCATTATCTTCCACTTCAAAACAGCTGATTTCTTCTGCTGTGCAAGAAGTATAGGAGAATCCCTTATCAGGAAAAAAGGGATGCTTGTGTCTGTGTCACTGATGTGGCCAACTTATACAATCAACCCCTCTCATTTCCTTCCCAGAACTTAATCCGTCTGCTATTTTTACTAATTAAAAATTGATGATAGTACACAGTGTACTTTTCTTAAATGTTACACTATAAAACTTATCCACTTTCTGTGCTTGTAGATATGCTTGAGCTATTCCCTCGTATGATGTTCCTTTAGTTATGTAGTGTATTTTGCAAAGGGCTTAAGGTTTGTCACACACTGGATCATGCTGTTTGAAAGCTCTGAACTCATGAAGCAAAGGATGAATATAGAAATTGGAGTATGTAATGGGGGGTAAACCACTTGTGCTGCAGGTTCGTGACCCTTTCTCTTTGGCCCTCTTAGTTGGCTCAGGACTGTTCTGGCCTGGAAGCTTTTGTAACTCGGCCTTTCTCTGTGGTGTGTGTAGCTCAGCAGGACAGTGTGCTCCTGGGTTCCCACCTGATGAAGGTGCATCCCTCACCTTGACAAATTAAACATTTGTCACGCAATGCACAGCCTGGCTGTGTATCCTGTCTTGTGCACGTGTAACATGCTGGTCCTGTGGCCACCATGTAGTTGGCTTTGAGCATAGAGGCTCTATGAACAGAGATTGATTGTAGAAGGAAAGGTTGTGCACCTTGTGGCTTCATTCAGACATGTAGCCTGGTCTGAAAAGGACATAGAGTACTGCTGGCCCCATAATTCTGAGGTGGTGTATTGAATGACGTAGATGTTCCTGCATTTGAAGGACTGTAGCTTTGTGAAAGAGTGTGTACACACAATTGTTTTCATTCCTGATGTGTATGGCTTAGTTGGCATGATAATGTGTTTCAGGTAAATTTTACCAACCCTTCACCAAACAGAATTTTAGTTGCATGAATAAGTGTGGTTATCATGATACTAATCAATACTTTTGTTTGGGTTCAGGAACTATTTTATGTTTAGCTCAGTTTTAGGTATTGAGAGTGTATTTACAAGGTCCGTCTTGTGTTAGAGTGGCGGTGTCTTTGTCATGCTTCTGCATATCATTGTTTAAATATCATGGAACATAGGTGACACCCTTTAAATCCTTGGGAGTAGCTCTGCCACCTCCACATATTTGAAAGCTGGGCCACCTGAATCGTATTTGTAAAATATACAGCTAACTTAAATTGAAGAACTTGCTGATTTAGTTACATTTATTGTGCATTCAGCAGGTTTTGTGTTTCAAACCAAATAAATTACTAAATAATTCTTTTTTGATTAGACATTATCCCGGATTTTTCTTCATGTCATGCAATTGTGGTTAAGATTTGCGTGTTCTGTAATTTTGTTCTTTCTGAGGATTGCTTATGGTTGCACAATGCTCTCTGCTAGCCCCTAAGTTCTGTGAGGCCTGTATAGAGCAAAAATAGCTAGAAATGTAGACATGCAGTGCTGGAAAGAGAGAGAAAGCAAAATTGGTGTGTATATGAGAAATTGATTTAGAAGGAAGGAAAAGGGAAATGTCTCTGTATGTTGTGTCATGCTTCATTTCTGCACCGATTATTAGGAGATACATAAGATCCCTTGCTAATTTTTAGTCTACAATGAAAAAAATATGAAAATATTTTTTCTCAAGTGCTATGACTACAATATTCAAGCTGTGAGTTTGGACAGGTTTTAAATTTTCCATAAAAGCAGAAATGAACTAAGAGAGCTCTCATCTGCTCACTTCCAAATATAAATTTGCCATGATTTATAAGACTCCAGTTACAAAAAATCTATGCTTTCCTTAGGAGAGAGTTTATTCTTCTTTTTAACGTTTCAGGACACAACTATTTTACAGGCAGTAACTGAAAGTAGTGCAGGCCATATTTCTGAGAGCCAAGCTAGAAGATGTTATTCATAGTGTGATTTTGGACATAAGCACATTAACAGGTATTCAGAAGGAGACAGGACAGAAGAGGCCAGTTTTCTGAAGAGATTCTGGAAGGCATTTCATATTTGTTAATATCTGTCAGTTTGTTTAAATGAGCATTCAGTTTCAGAGTGTTAGACATGCAAAGTGATAGAAGCCTTTGCTTATGTGTCCTGCAAAGTCTGTCTGGAAGTGGTGCTCTCGAACCTCATCATGCTGATCAAAACTAAATGGGATAAATGATGATGAGGATGATAATGATATTGCTGTATATCTGACTTACATTAGTACATTTGCTACAGTCTTTAAAACCCTGATTTTTAATGGATGAAATAAAAATACCTGTTTTTCAAGGGTGAGGGGTGGATTACTAGGTAAATTAAACAAATCCATTGTCACTTAATTCATTGATTCAGGTAGCAGTCTAAAAGATAAATAATTGTAAAAAAAAAAAAAAAAAAGAGTATGGGCAGTAGGAAGCCCATGACTATTTGAAGAAATAAATGAATTGAAACAGCAGGTCAAAAGCTGATGCCATGAGGAATGCAGAAGAATCTGTCTAACTTTGATCAACTTGCTTGTTCTGGTTTGGTTTGTTTTTTTTTTTTTTTGACGAGGACTCCTTCCTGACTTATGGAAAGGTGGCGACTGGTCAACTCTCTGGTCTAGCAAACCCCACGTGCAATGCATGGAACAGCCACAGCTGTAATGCAGGTGTGGGAGGGACTGTGCTATGGTTGAGCCTCTCTGGCATCTCCTCTGGGCTTGAGCAGAACTGTACATTTTCTGAGTTAACCATCTTCTAGGACTTTTTGGACAAGTAATGGTATGTTAAAGGTTTCTTCTCCAGTGACAGCAGGCCTCCAGCTGTCCTGCCATACTACCCTTTCCCTAGTGTTAAACCCCCACATTTACCCAAGGAATGCAGCAATTTGCAAGTATTTGTAAGTGGCAATTCAGGTAGCCCACGCATAGTTTTAGCTTACTGTAAAGGTGCAATAGCAAACCCTTTCACTCTGACAGCAAAATAAGTTTAAGAGATTTCAAATATAAATAAAGCTTCTTGGGTTTCATTCTGTCTTCTGTTTCTTTAAATGGACCCCTACTTTTAGTGATCTCATTCACAACAAAGCTCCATAAATAATTATATCGTCTAGTCGGGAATATTGGTTGGAACATCGTGGTTTGTGGGCAGGAATTAGCAGCTCAGACTGGTTTTAGGGCTTGGAAAGGGTTTGCACAAACGTGTGTAAGTGTTCAGATTTAGACTGTCTGAGGTCCATGCCACTGCTGAAAGTGCTGTTAGGCTCTACCTGGACTGCACTTTTCATGCCACGCTCTTACCATTGGCCCTCAGGTCAGTTGCATTGGGAAATGGTTTGGCTGAAATCTAATGTTGCAACAGTAACAAAGTTTTTATGACGGATTTTCATTGGATTATCTCCTTGATCTCACTCAAAATGCAGTTGTGAAAAACTGTGCCTAAAAGAAGGGGCAGCTGGGTGCAAGGTTGCTTTTCTGCTTATGCTGTTCTTTCTCTCCTTTGTAACATCCTCCTGCAATTTGTTTATCAGAGACAGCCGTATAATCAAAAGAATTTTTTTGTCATTACTATTCTGTTGTAAGGTCACACACCTGCTCTGCATTCTGGATATGTATTTTAATCATTTAGACTCAGTTAAATAATATATCCTATTACAGCATTATAAATATAATAATGATGTTAATTGAGCAAAGTAAATAGTGGAATTATTCTAATTAATTTCATATTAATGTTATAATACATGCTGCCAATAAAAGTTTTATTACTGATTTGTCATTCATAGTAAGGTGTCCTAAACAAGAGAGCTCCTACCTTGGGTTGTGCTTTCTAAAGCAACTTACTAAATATAATTCTAAAATTAATCCTGCCACAAAAAGTTAAAACATACTCCAGTGCAATTATTAAAATAACATATGCAGTACAAATATTTATTTATTTGTGTGACAGATATTCTCAATTATGAAACCCATCTCTCATTGCTTTATGTAATTAGGACAGAATAGGGAAATTTTGGTGCTCTGCTGTTGCTTGGCAGAGGTATTCAGTCTTGGGGCTCTGTAGCTTACTAATGAATAAAAATGGATTTCTACTTAAAGTCTTAACTGTGCATAGCAAGGTTTTAGCATGTTATAAAATCTAAAATTGTAGCAGTGTATGTGAGCAGCATTAATGAATGGATGGAGCTGCTTCCACTGAAAAGTAGGAGTCTTGACTCTGATGATTAAATAAGGCTTTAGTCCTGCAAATATTTGGTAGCTGCTGTTAAAACCTTTTTCTTTCCTCAGGAATACATTCGCTTTTCATTTCTGTGCTTTCAGTTTACATAGACAATACAATTAAATTGTTTTCTGTTTGATTATATTTGCACAATAAGAAGGAAGGCCATGTAGACCAACTAGACAGAGTAGATGGTCTTTTGAAGAGACATTTTTGGTGCTGGAACCCAAGCTTCATGCTCCCAAAACATACTTTATAACCTCTACCCTTCCATGTAATAAGTAGGCAATAGCAGCACTGCTGCTTGCTATGGATTCAGACTTTGACAACTGTATTTTGTAATGGTCTAGATTCTATCAGTGTGATAAGTGTGATAAGGTCAGGCATTCCAGGTTGGACCTGCCTCCCATGCCTCTGGATCCTGTCTAGCCTCAATGGGATTTAGCTGCTCCTGCTGTTTTGCAGGAGACATGGCAGCAAAACTCAAGGCATGTCAGGAATAGCTGGGTTAAACTGGAGTGAGTTCAGGCTCTGGCTAGCATCAGAGCAGGAATTGCAGATTGCAATACAGACTGAAATGCCTGGTTCTTCCCGGATCTGAACTTGGCTTGCTGAATGGTGTCTGGTGTTCAGAATGAAAGCGTGATCGTGTAATGTACTTAGGCTGTTTTCTCCTCCAGTGATTTTCATTTTTCTTGCTTTCTATAGACTAACTGAAAGCAGTAAATCAAAGATCTGTCAATACTTTTTATTGGCAGATTTGTTCATGCTCATCAGTTATATACACAGAAGAGCAGAGAAGGCAAAAAGCTGAAATCTCATAATCGTTCATCAAGTAAATTAAGTTTCATTTACGTGCTGTGGAGAAGATAGAGAATGTTATAAAAATCAGTGTATTATAAAGAAAATAAAAATGAGTGTGATCTTTTATGAGAGATTCATATGTGAAATGGGGTTAGTTTTACCTTATTCTAAACCCATGTAAGTTTTTGGGAATTTCTGTACAACTCATGGGGAGCCCCACAAGCAAAAAAACCCAACAAAAACCAGAACAGGTAAGCACAAAATGCATTTGCTGCACCATTTTGTAGTTGCTTGAAAGGCCAAAACCAAAAGCCTTACCATAATTAAGAAATGTAATATTTTATTTTAAATTGGCTGCTGGTAATTAACTTGCTTTTCATTATACCAATAGAACTAAAGCAATTAAACACACTTTTTATGTACAAATAGATGCTGTCTTACACTGACCTTAAGAGTCCACCAGATTTTAAGAGCTATGAAAGCTGTATCTTGGTTAGCTGAATTCAAACAGAGTAAACTTGATGAAATATGTGGTATGGGAGCAATTCTTAGGCTATGAAGAATTGATTTAATATTTCTTAGTTTCATTTAATTTCTATCAGAGATGACCACAGTCATGAGTTACTTGGCTTAATGGCATGGTCTTTCCAGTGGTCTAGTCTACTTTTAGTCTGTCGATCTGAAAACTGTGAAATTAATCCTGGTCACTCACATGTGAAATTCATCTTTGCCAAGCAGTCGGCTTTAAGGCTGCATACTCTAAATCCTAAAAATGATTTTCATACAGGTCTTGAATTTTTGACCTGCAAGTAATAGGATTGTCTTTTCTGTTGTGGTTTTGTGTGCAGAAGACATTTCTCCCATTTTGCATATAACATAAAATATTTGTTCTGCTTTTCAAAATATATTCAATTGATAGGAAATAAAACCTAGGAAAGAAAATGAAGAAAGCTAAATCTAACCACAGGAACTTTATTTTAATCTGTTGACAATAAAAAGGAATGGAAATTTTAAAAAAGAAAGGGATAAAAAGGGGGGACTTTTCTCTTAAAATGGCTTAGTGTTTAAAGCAATCTGGACTTTAGCATCTGATATAATTTTCTGTAACCTTGTTTACTATTAATTTATTGGTTCTATTATTTAATGCCTGTAAAATATGGAGACATATTGCCCATTGTTATGACTCGTCATCATTCCACTGAAGTAAATGGAACCAGCTGAAGATCTGACAAATGTTTGCTTTCTGTAAGCTCTGAAGTCTCTACTTCCTCAGTGTAGCACCAAAAACTGGTTTTGTTTCCTCTTACGGTTACTGCCAGCATTTTCTTTCCTTCTTCATTCAAACCTGCACATGTTATAGGGTTCAAGTGTACATCTAGGTGAGGTTAATTATTATTAATTTCACAGATTCCTTGAGATCATCTCCTCTTTGAATATACAAATAGAAGATTATTTCTGTACTTCCAATACTGTTGAATTTTCTTTCTTTATGTTCTTACGCCCTTTGATGTGTACCACTTCACACCATTTATTCTTCTCGTGCACCAGTTTGTCGGAACATCACATGGACGGATCAGGGTTTTAATTGTTCTCCACAGCATTTTTCTCCTCCTGATGTCTGCAGTTTGACCATTTATAACTTTATTGGTAGTGTCAAAAGAACAGAAGTTTCTTTCTTTTTCTCTGACAGATTTGTAGTCTAGACATTATACAAGCAGACCAAAGGATGTAGGCTACAGGAAGCATGACTGATGGGAGAAGTCCAGCCAGCAACTATCCATACCATGACTCTTGTTGGCTTTTAAGAATATTTCTTGGGAAATTTTCTTGGGAAACGGGGTTTTTTTACTTATTCCCAAGTTTACACACCTTCAAAACTTGGATGTTCAACTTAATGTATTGAAAACATTTAGTGAAAGAAGGAAAAAGGCCCTGTGGGCATAACCCTTCCTTTTCCTCCCCTTTCTTTTTCTCCAAGATCCCAGTCTTTTATTAGGCTTGTCAGAGGTGTTACACTATTTGGTACTCTCTTGCCTCCCACTTTGTCAAGGCACATAAATCCATTCAACTCCATCACCTTTGTGATATTGCCAACATACAACACTCTTGATCAATCCACTGTGAAAATTCCTGCTGCTGCCTTCATTTCCTCCTGTTTGGACTGCTGTAACTCACAGCTCTCAGGCAGTTAACTGCTGCAACACTCTGTAGGACTGGTACTCATGCAGTATGCTATCACAACGCAACGTGGTTTGGACAGTGACTACTGTGTGCTTTAATTTCTAAAATCTTCAATAACTTGGTCTCTTAACTGTATCAGGAAACTTGAATTTGTTAGCATGTCTTTGCTGAGTTCCTCCTTCTAAATCAGCTTGCATTGACTTGATAATCCTAAGGGTCTTTTTCAACCTAAAGGATTCCATGATCACAGTTAATTGCTTACTCACCTCAAGTGTAGTGCCATTCAATATCAGCTCGGTCTGTTACAGGAGATTTTTCATTCACTTTTAATTCCACATCTTCCCTCTTCAGATCAAAGGTTCCATGGTGAGTGATTAAAAAGAGGACTATTAAGTGGGTAGAAATGGAATGGATGTGAAGTACTTAAATAGGGAGAAAAATCATATTTTTCTGCAAAAATGATGTCACTTAGTTCTGCTGCCTGAGATATGATTATAGTTATTGAAGTTGATCGTGATCAGACCTTTAAATTTGTAGTGCCTTGAACTGAAACATTATTATTTAAATTCATCCATCACTCATTATGCCTTTGCATGTACTGTTCAAAGTCTGAGAACTGCATAATTTGCAACAAAGAAAACAAGCCACTGAACATAATGAGCTAAACTTCTAACAATACCCTCAAATTTCACCTGTAATTAATCACTCATGCTCAATCACAGACAAATGTTAGCATTTACACATGTAACTGCATGTAGGCACAGGCAGACAGAACCGGTCAACACTGACACCCCGTTGGATTTCAGGCAAAAGAAATAAATTGAAATACTTTTCTGCTAAGGGCCAAGTGAATTATTGTTCCATAACATTAGAGTGGTAGAGTACCAAGAGCACACTAGACATATGTTCTATTCTTGTTTTTATGACAGAAATAACAAAGTACAAGGCTGGAGAAATATTCATGTTGTAGATTTGATTTACATACAGCTGTAAAGCATTTTTAGGACTGGATCTTTGTTTAGCTGTGCGTGAGTGTGACTCTTGCCCTTAACTTGCCCAGAACGAGTGGTTGGACCGAGGTCAGCAGTGGCCACACGTTGCACCCTGTGCTGCAGCTGTGGGATGCAGACTCCAAGGGTGTGAAAAGGCTATGAAGGGCTCTGCGAGCACAGGGTTCCCCTAAAGCAGCTTTATTTTTGCAGAAACTCTGGTATAATGGCCTTGGCATAGTGAAAAAACAACTTGTGGGAGGAAAGATGCTTTGGATATGTAATGCAGCCAGTGATACTTCTTCTGAAATACTGCAAACCTTGACCTTTCCATGCAAAAGTGGAAAAGTCTGAAAACAGACTAAAACCAAGCCTCAACACGCAAAAGATAATAACTAAAATAACACATGTATCTTGTAGGCTGTCATTTTAAAGTTCTGATTGATACAACTAGACTAGCGTAAGTTTTAGCTTTATAATTTGCTTTGGCACTTTTTATGTGGTTTCCCTTTCCCCACTTCCATGCTTTTCAGCCTTCCCAAGACATGTTTTGTTCATTTGGTTTTAATTCAGTCCCAGTTAAGTATCTTAGTGCCAAAACAATTCCTCTGTGGGCAAAGAAGTGAGCTTGTGATGGAGGCACCAACTGGTCTTTATGGCACATTTGCACTACTAGGAGCAGGAGCCAAAGGCTGTTCTGGGACCCAAGGCCAAATCACCTGGCACAGCTTGTGTCCATGCAACTAAATTAATTTACATCACCCAAACAGGATACCTAATCCAAACTTGTTTCTAGGAATAGTCCCTGGCCTGGCTTGTTTGTTTTTGTTTTCGGGGTTTTTTGTGGTTTGTTTTTTTTTTTGTTGGTTTTTTTGTTGTTTGTTTTTTGGAACTGTACCTAAAACTGTGCCAGATGGCTCTCTGTACGGGCAGTCATGTGCAGACCTCCACCTTTGCCCTGTCTCTGGTTGATGGCTGTGGGTCTCACCTTATCAACTTGTGTCGGGTGCAGGCAATGGCTGGCACAGGTCTTCTCTGTGAACTCCCACCAATTCTAACTCTTCTTTGTAATAATAAAGTTTCCAAAGCTCTGTTAAGGTCTTCAGGCATTGTGTTTGTACAGACAGGCTGATGGAAAACCCACAGAATTTATCATTCTCAAAGAATAAGTAGGCAAGGAAACCAATGCAAAGGAGAAATTCTATACGTATCTCCAATAATGACTAATTAGAGAACTGAAAATACTGGCTTTCTTAATGCATACCTATTCTTGTAAATTATTTTCTACCAAACCTTTTTAAATGTAAATGAAAGCTTTCACAGTGCAACATGCCAGAGAAGAGTCAAACTTGGCACAAAACACTTGTTATCAAAGATCTTAGGGCAATAAAATTGAAGGTGCAATGTACAAAACTGTTATGTTTATCAAATGCATTTTAAATCAACCCACCTGTGGGGCTAAAAGCATTTGTGCCACCAAGCCCTCTTTCAAATGAAAGCTGAATTAAGCTCTGGGGAGTCTTTTATAAAATTCATTAGGTAAGGATGTTCTGCAGCACTCTTATCTACATGTGACATGGTTTTCACAAGACCTACCTCCACTGGTGAAAATAACATGAAGGAAAAGTAGCTTAAGGTCTGGCATACTGACATGGCTTAAGGAGCACGGCTTTTCCAGTCATGGGAAGTTCATTTCATTGAGAGAATTACTGACAGGTACACAAGGGATGTTGCAGACAAGTTTAATGGAACTTACATGCTGGTTGCAATAATTGCACTGTCAGTAGCTGAGACACTTTACGAAGTGCAGACAGCCAGCTTAGGTGGCAGAACATGTTTGTATTTATTGTGTATATACACATTTGCTTTTGCAACACAAACGGGTAATGTTTATTCAAAAATCACAAACACTTTGTTTTAATGAGTAAGTCTCACTGGCTTCATTTTTATCTCTGTCTCCCTGCAGGTTAAAGCAACAGATGCAGATGCTGACCAGTTTGGAGAAATTGAGTATTCTCTTTATGATGGATTTAATTTTTATGAAAAGTCCAAAGCTTTCCAGATTGACCCACATACTGGTCAGATCTGTGTGTCTCAAGATATTGACAGAGAAGGAGATCCAACCACTTATGATCTCTTAGTAAAAGCTACAGATGGGGTAAGTATCACCTTTCCACACTGTCAGATTTGTGGATGCACTTGCAAATTTGGATGTGCTATATACGTTTAAATAAGAATGTAATGAATATGTAAAAATTGGTTAATTTGAATAAAATGTCTTATCCTTAAAGAGAGCAGAAAATGATACTTCATGAACTGTAAATTTTTATCCAGATTAATAAAATTGGCTCTGAAATCCCCAGTTACTTCTAAACAAGTTGTGGAAAATTATTTCCAGGATGTGTTAGTCCTTGCTGATTTTCCTCCTCCTCTTGGAACCAGTGAACTCTTAAGTTACTTCTGCTTCCTGCTTTCAAATTTACTGCAGCAGTAATAAGCCAGTACCATGTGCTAGAACTGCATGGCTACTGTGGGTGACAATGATCTTCCTGGATAAATTCCTTGTCGTTTCTAGCTGGCTGATGCCGCTGGTGCTTCTGTGGCTGGGTACAGCCTACCTGCAGCAGCATGTCTGATCTGGTCCTTGGAAGTGGGTATTTGTGGTACAGCAAGGGCAGGGTAGTTGTATGTGCCTGAAATTGTCCATTTCAGATGTCTGTTTGGCAAGGAGAGTGAGCAAACATTTGTTGTGGTGAGAACACATTGAGATATCTGGGGTTGGATGCCTTGCCTACCTGATTCCATGTAACAGAAAATTTTGCCAGTGCAATTCCAGAAAAACACTGGGAAAAATTATTCATTTTGTTATTTTCATAACAAAATATTATTTTTGTGACTTGCATGGTGATTTGTAATGTGAGATGACTTGCAATGGGAGGCCCATGGGAAGGTTTTTAACTTCTTCAGGCTTTAGTTACAAATTATGAAGAAGCTGAAGAAAAAGATGATTGGTTGGTTTCAAATGTTAAAATTAACGTTAAGTACACTTTTCAAAATGTTATTAAGATCACATTTTGCAGTACAATTTGTCCTGAAAAACATTGAAATTCAATTATTTCAAGCTATGCAATCTTTATTTCATACTTTGGATATTAAACTTGCATATAAGATAATTTTGTAAGTGTATCTAAGTTTAAAAAATGCATTTGTGCTAGAAATACCTTATTTTTCATTAAAATACCTGTACTTTTTCTTTTAGTACACTGAAGAAACGTAGTGAACTATGATTTCCATATTCATGAGTAGATGAACTTAAATAGCTGCCGTTGATTGTTGGTATTAATTATTGCATTTTGAGAACATAGCAGTTGAGGGTATATCTCTATTCTGTTGAATTTGGATATATGTGTAATAGTTAAGCAATTCATCTGGGTTTTTTCCTTTAGCTGTCACAATTCAGTGTTTATTTCAGAGGCTACAGAAGTATTCTCTTTTATTAATATTGCCTTTAGCAGCGTGCCTTTTCTTCCTCGTGGATTTCTTTAGAGGATAAACAATTACATAAATATATTTGCATGTTTGTTTCCATACTCATCTTATTTGAATGTCTAATAACTTGACCCTGCTCCTTGCAGGAGGGGGTTGGACTGGATGACCTTTGTAAGGTCCCTTCCCACTCAAACTGTTCTATGATTTTAATATAAGAATATAAGGGTGAGTTTTTCTAGGACAGTGCCTGTAATTTTTACAGCAGAGGTAGGTCTGTGTGAACATTTTGGAATTTTGCTGATATGTGATTTCTGTCTTCAAAATTTATACTTGAGTACAGATATGCAAACCTTGAAGAGTAAAGCTGTCAATATTGCAATGTATAACAGCAGAAAATTATGTATTCTGCTATACTTCATCATGTCATTTTTCCTCTCATTCATATGTTTGGAAGCTATATAAATGTAAAGAACACATGCTCATATCTGGAATATCAAGATTGGTCACTAATAAAGGCTATGTGAGAGCTGAACACAGCAGTGAAATTCTGACAAGTTTAAGATATTTAGTCTGGTACAGAAGATTACTTTGAAAATCTGAAAAGAAATATGTTTGCAGGAAAAAAGCTTGATCCCTTTATTTTTTAATTTAGATTATTGCTCTAGTGATAAATCTTACCTCAAAAATTAAAAGAAAACTGGCAATGCATTGAAACTATAAAGTATTTAATTTTTGAATTGCTTTGTCATTTATGTTCATTTAGGGACCTTGTGTTTTCAGAAGTTCCATAACGGGGAGAAATGTTCTAGTTTTGATTGCCTTGTTTGTGACAGGCAAGACTCGATCTCTTTACTGGAAGTCAGCACTTTGTAGATGCCACTGATTTATCTTCTAAAAGTCTGCCCATCTGACACCTAAGTACTAAAGCAACTAAATTCAATATTTGCTTTTCAAAATTTTCAGTACACCTGAACTTGTATTGACCAACTCTTCATACTTAAAGCACAATTATAGCAGAATTTTTATTTTATTTTATTTCTTGACAATCTGCTGCTGATTTTGATGGATTAAAGATGTTAGGTGTGGGGTTCAAAATAGAGGCTATGATCAGAGAAGAAATGTGTACAGAGAAGAGAGAGGAAGAGTGAAGGGTCACTTGTGACAAAGGGGAGTAGAGAGATGAAAAGGAAAGAAAATAACACAGTTAATTAGAAATGAGGAGGAAAAGAAAATATTTTCCAGGTGGTACTCAGTTTATCTTTCAGCAAAACTATCAATTTCCTCCACCTGTTCGTGGCTACTCCATTACATGGCTTTGGAGCTTGTCAGTCATGTCTTTTATGCATTGTGTAGAAAACGTAATGAGTGAACTTAAATTGCACACAAGAGCCAGTGGAGAGGCAGGTGGAAAACAGCTTCTGTTAAACTGCTGTCAAATAAACATCCTCTGAGAGCTTGTGGGAGCACTCTCACTGATTAAGCAAAGATGAAAAGAAGCATCCATATATCTTCTGTAAGAAATGGTAGGTCTTCAATCTTTTCAGCTGCTACATCATCATTGCAACAGGTTCAGTACACCATCAGCAGGTGTGTTAGTGACTCTCTTACTGCCTTTCTGAATAGAAAGATACTTTGTCTCTTGCTTTTTATTAATCCGCCCTGCTTACCCAATTTTTTTTTGTCTTTTACACTGAAGCAATTGAGACAGGTATAAAGACTTGATACTCACAGGCAAATCTTCTGAAGAACTTAAGGCTTTTACGACTTCAAGGTGACATCCTTTAGATTTACAAAAAAAAAGTCTTGATGTGAGAGATTCTATATCTAACAGCTCAGTTTGGAACAAAAATTTGTCAGCACGGTTCACTAACAAAAGCATTGGAGGCTGCGATGAAAGTCTTTATGGAGATTTAAGCATTTTACAGCACCAAAATGAAGAAATACAGCTCTTCAAAATAGCACCATTTCTACTTCTTAAAACAAAGAGCTTCCCCTGCCAAAGACAGGGCAATTTTTTATTTTTTCAGACTTGATAAAGAGGTGTACTAATAGCTTTATATATTCACACAAATTTGGTCCTCCTGAAGTAAAGAAGATATTAATTGTCATTATTTTGACTTGATGGTAGCTTATGTCCTTTTTCTTCCACAAGGGACACAATTCTCAGGACTCTGACTGAGAAGTCATTGTAATTGTGACTTTTTGTTGCATCGAAGAGCACAATAATAGTTAAAAATATGTGAACATTTGAGATAAGTGATTTCAAAATGAACAACTGTGACTTTCTGTTGCTCGTTAACATGTTTTGACAAATGTAATTTTCTGTCAACAACAGACTCATTTAAGTCAGCCTTCATATTTTGGAAGATCTGTGTTTTGCTTGCTTCTGAGTAGATGAAGTATATCCATATTGTTAGAAATAGAAGCACTTTTTGTTCCCTCTCAATTGGGATGATACTTATTTTCAGTTGTCAGAGCAAGAACTGGGCCATAATCAGTCAACATCATAAGTTAATATCATACTTGACATGTGTGAAGGTTTGCACTGCTTCTTCAGGAAAAGAAGGTTTTGTGTCCATCATAAAATTTGGTCTGTCTTCTGAGAGATGGTTTCCCCATATACTTGGGGTTAGTCAATTTTGAAAGACTTTACACAACCCCATAGCATAAAGACAAATGCCAAAGAGTGGGATTTGGGGGTTCTGTTTAGCAACAATGAAGCTGGAAAGAAACAGTTTAACACAAGCTCTTGTGAGTTTGATTTCATGTTGTTACAACCATCTTTTTTAGATCCTTTTTATTCTTGACCTCACTTCTTCCTTGGCACTCTGCCTTTAAAAATACTTCTGATTTCTGTTTTAAAGCACCTGAAAGCTGTGGAGCCGCAGAGCATTTTCTGACAGTGAACAGAGCACATTCCCTCCCCTACTCCTGCCCCTCCGTTTTAGCTCCTCTGCAGGGATTTCCTTACCATGGAAATGAAGGTACTGGGGAAGAGGCTTGCCCTGAAGTGGGGGTGGTGGCAGTGGGCTCACTGCCAACTCCATTTCTTCATACTGGCATGGGGTTTCATGGCAGTCCCAGTAATTTTTAGGCTGATGCCCTTCAGAGTCCTGGTCCCCAGGCACATGTCCTGGCTGCTGGCTGCCTCTGCAGCAGCTCCAGCCCTGGAAGCATTCCATGCCTTATTTTCTGCAGAAGCAAACTCAAGCACACCAGGAGGATGCGGGCCAGATCTCCTTGTCTGCAGGTGAACCACAGGCACATGCAGATACACACAAGATAATCTTAACTTTCCCCATACTTGAGTCTTCATGGGAATGTCACTGCCACCCAACAGAGGTAACACTGCAACACAGAAGGAAAAAACCAAACCAGGACAAAGCCAAAATCACTGTGAAAATGACGAAGCAAATGCTGATAGTATTTTTTTGTCCAAAAGTAAGTCTGAACCTGTGAACATACTAAGCAAACCCTCAGAAATAGTTTTGTGGGAGATTGTTATACAGCAGGGTAAGTGTAAAGGAGTCATATCCAATCTGGATCACTGGATAGTTTCATGAATATCAGGTTTAAAAATAATTGATGTGAACAATTAGGTTGCAGAAATCTGTAAGAAATCTGACTGCTACAAGCACAGCTTGACTTAGAGGAGCTCAGGATTCTTCCTCCATCTGTATCTTAACGCACTGTGTAAAGCGTGTGCAGACTGTGCATACCTGTGCTGCTTTGTGCCTCTGAATGTGCCATTGCCCCAGCATTTGCTGTTAGCTGTGCCACAACGGACCCACTTTCTTTTAAAAACGTTTATAATTCTTATGGCTGCAAAATAATCTCTGAAATAGGAACCCCTCTGAAGCCATGGAGGGAGCCTGCAGGGGGTAGGAGGTGGTGTCTCTGAGAAGTAAATTGCCATTAGGTACACTCAGGTGCCTGTAGCATCTACACTTTAGCACGCCCAGAATTGTCTTTTTTTGCAGATTGCCATAAAATTCAGTGCTTTGTCATAGCAAATCCATATTTTTCTGTAGCATAGTCTGATAAGCCATCTTGTAGTTGTTCCTTGCTTCTCTAGTTTCACTCCAGAGGAAGGATAAACGTTGTCCCATGGCTGCCCATGTGGTATTTTAGTGGGCTTTTGGTGGACACCAGTTGGTAAATTGAGGATAGGTCTTGCAGGCAGCAGCCTGACAGGTCAGCTTTTAACTGTCCTGCACTGCTCTTAGTCTGTGTCCCTGGTTGAAAAAGCCTCAAATTTGCTGTTATGATGGTCATGCTTTTAAATCTGAAAGACTCATAGAAGTTGTTCCTGCTTTACTGGAGCACACCACAGTCACCTGAGCGGCATGTGTTTCTGGGGCATAAAGCCCTGATTTTATCTGTGAAGGAATAAGTGGGATGTTAGTGGTGACAGCAAAAATGTGTGAGGGTAGACGAGCAAGGTTTTTGATGTGTAGTTCTCATTAGTATTAACAAAAGTGACTTTGTGTTCAGGCCTCAACATTGTAGAGAAGTTGAATTTCTTTGTGTACTCAATAACCCCAGGGGAGTTGTGCTGAGCATGTAGCTTGCTTACATGCAATATTTTGGGGCATAACAGATACTATAAGTTGCTTTTAATGGACATTTTCATTGATCAGTGTTGTTGCAGCATGTTCCATTTCGTAGTGATGGACTGAAACTAGTTATGCACCATCCCATTTTTAAAATTGACTTTGTTTTTTGCTTTTTTCTGATTTATCCGACAGGGTGGGCTGAGTGCCCAAGCTTTCGTTCGCATCGAAATAGAAGATATTAATGACAATCAACCTGTTTTTGAACAAGACATCTATGTGACAAGTATCAGCAGTCACACGCAGCCAGGAACAGAAATCATCAACGTTGTTGCCGCAGACAGAGATTCAGGAATATATGGTGTTGTCACATATGAATTGGTCCCAGGAGAATTTTCTTCTTTTTTCACAGTGGATACATCCACAGGTACTGTATGAGTCTATGGTTCAGAAAGGTGATAATTATACTAGATGTATATTTCCTTGATGGTGCTTTTAAAAAATTTGGAATCATATCATACAACTGAAGCTTAGATTCTGCTGGAAAATAATTCTAGAGGAAGATGGAAGATTTAGGTTTAACATGAAGCATTTGTATTTACTGGAATAAGCAGAAGAATGGAAAACAGAGTACATGCCAGTACAATAAAGGACATGCCACTTATCCATTATTTTCAGCCATAAATCTATTCATCATTGTAAGCAATAATCAAAACATTATTTTTTTACATCAATATCTGAATTCCTAAGTTGTTTAGATCTTACTCTTTAGGAAGACCCTTCAAGACACTCATCCTTGCATTTTCATGTTTCTGTTCTAATCTTCCTCCATGCTGTGCTAGGATAAGCTCCCACTCTACTCACAGTAGGGCAATGCTCACAGCAATACTTATTTTCCTCCCTGTTTGACTCAATGATTTGCTTTGTAAGTGTCTTGTGCCTTTTACTTTCTGATGTGATACCTCACCCTTCTGGCTTCTGGAGAGTGATTCAATGAAGGAGTGATGATGACAGCAAAAAAACCAATTATGGCAAAAGGAAATCTGTGTGAATTTTTTCAAAGACAGATTGAATCTCAGAGATTGAATTACTCTTCCTGTTGCTACAAAGCAGCTTCTGTCCTTCTTTCTGACCTTAAAATAGTTGTCAACATCAGCTGAAAAGAACTTGAGGAGCATTGAATCTGCAAATCTCCATCGTGCCTGTCAGTGAGTGGTTGACCAAACTGAAGCCACCATTTTTCTTGAGAGCCAGCTCTTGCATATATGAATGTCTCCTGGTCAATGGATGGTCATGGCATAGATTATTTTATATGTTTTATGATCTTTTTGGACTGTGTTACGTCTGTGTATATATTATCTGTTTGGCATACAGAATCTTGCAAGGCCCTAGTTTTTCAAAATTGTTTACACAGTTCCCAAAATATTATGATGAACACAAGAACCTAATCTCCATAGTAAGTGAGTCTACTTTTCTTGGCTATTTCAGAATTTATTTAACTGTGGACTTTTAACTACCTGTCCAGTCAGGTTCTCTGGGGCATAACTGATGTCAAAAATACATAGGTCAGTCGATAATTAGGGAGCTGGATCTCCACAGGCATTTAATTGGTCATTTTAAAACTGTCCCAGCAGGCTTATCGAGGAGAGCCCCTGTGGATCACAGCAGCAGCACTGGCTTTGCAACAGCCCTCTGCTGCAAAGAAAGCCTTTTGAAAGACTTCTTTCTTGGATTGTGACCTTTTGACCTCTCTTTCCAGTTTGGCACTTTGTATAGGAAAAATGTCATGCTTAATGATGAAGACTCTGTAAGCTTGCAAGTTACTATTACCTCGTGGATCTATCACAGTATTTTATCAAAGGCAGACCAAATTCATGGTGAAGTTGCTTGAGGTCATTATTGCTGACATTTCATGATGAGAAAAGCATTTAGGTCAGACACACTATTCCCAGTATTATACTGCTTGGAATCTGTTTGCACTTAATCACATCTCCTGGGTAATTCACAAGGTCAGACTGTGTCTAATTTTAACATATTAATATTAATGCTGTGGGGGTTTTTTTTGTGAATACACTTTGTCCTTTTATATTCTTCCACATCTACTGACAATAGTGCTTATGCTCAGTCACTGATGACCAGAATGGTTTTTAAACTCTTAAATAAGATAACATTATAAACAAAAAAAACACCATTAAAATTGCCAATATGTCACACACAAGTTTTGCAACCTTTATGGATTAAACAGCTGCAAAACCTGTTCAGTATCCAGAGGGAGATGAAACAAGTGGCTCACAGTTAGGGCACAGAGATTTTGAGCTCTTCCTTCTTACCTCTTGTTATAACAGTGACATTTTCTAGAGTTCATTGTGCTAAAGCTGTCTTGATATACTCTGATATATGGCCTAATTTAGCTGTGCCTCTCTGAAGGTTATGTGAGGGACTTCATCTGGTTATGTGGGCTGTGTTTGTGAACAGAGGGCAATGGACAAGTGTGTGAAGAAATAGGCATTCTTCAGGAGATGGATGCTCCAACCAGCAGCCCAAATGAGATGATATTACAGTTTTGGTCTTTGTTTTTCTGATCTTGTCGATGTGCAGTCTCTTACTGATGTGTTCTGCAATTTTTCCAGTTTACAGTATGGCATATTCTGTTTTATCTGCTCTTCTCATTATTACAGGACCTAAAAGGAGGCACAGGGATGGTGGTGCAGTACTCTGTGGATTCACCTTCCTAATAAGTTTTTCTTTTTTAAAGATTAATTTTTCTGACTGATAGAATATTTAGAAAGGAGGAATGAAAATCAGTGCTTTAGTAATTTTGAGTTACAATGTTTATTATAGCCCTTAGCATTATATGTGGACAGAGATATTTTCAGTATTATAAGATTTAAAATAAGTAGCAGATAGCAGTTCATCACATTACATTGACACATTAAAATCATATACAAGATGATGCTGTTCTCCATGACATATGTAATTTCCGCTTTATGGAATCTGGATTTGTAAATTTATCTCACTGTAATTTTCTTCAGGGGTATTTCTTGGGTGCTGCAGTTAAAATACTAAAAATTCACCTTTGTCCCCCATTCTCTTTATAATTTTTGAAAGAGAAATTGATGAAACAGGAAAATAAAATTTGAAGCCCATTCTTCACTGCTATGGCTTGCTCCTGGCTCTTGCTTTGTTAAAACTCTTAGCTTTTCAATGAGCTATGTTCACAATATCCTACTAGCTGGTCAACTCCTGACTGTATAGAATATAACAATACTGCTTTTGATACATAGATATTGTGAGGTTGAGGCACATCCAAGCTCTTTGAAGGGGCTCCACCTTTTTTTTTTTCAAGCACATGTGGATATTGTATATAGATAAATTCAGTGGGTGTGGTAAGGAATATCCTTTCATTGACCAGATAGACATTCCACTGGAAAGCTTTTTGAATTCTAAACAAGACTTTATTATTTATATTTGTTTTCTATTTCAGCTTTTAGACACTGCATTTATTGTTTGTGATATGCTCTTGTACTCATAAATAACATTTATTGTGTTTCCATTTGTGAAAAAGTTGAAGTGTTTTTCATTTGATTGATGATAGATTGTCCACAAGAAAAACCACTTGAAGAACTGTGTAACTAGAAAAATGTATGGGTAGGAAACTGTAAACCAGCTCCTCTGCTAGTTCGTGACTCTTGCTATCATTTGTTTCTAGTGTTGGTGTAAACAACATCTTGGCTTCATTATGTTGGCTTTTGTAGATATCTGATCCATGCACGATCTATGAACAGTACTCGTGAATTGATTAGAACAGGGGAAGTTCAAGAGCTCTTCTGGTTAAGAAACTGTTTGAGTTATGTTTGCTTATTTTCCCATTGTTACCTAACAAGCTATCTGAAAGACAGTGTATTTATAGTTATGGCTGAGCTGGTAATTAAAAATGTAAGTCACAGGATGCAATCATAAGTATGGCAGAAAACCTATGCAGTCCTAACTTTAAGACTTTGGGATTAACAGCTGAATTTCTAAAACTTCATTGTTAGAAGCATTAACATTTTCCTTCACCTAAGGGCATGTAATTAATTTTTCCATTGATTTTAGTGATGCTCTTTTCGAGAGATGGATTAAAAGGTGGTTATCATTTTACTGTAGCTCTGATCCAGGGAAGTTGTTTCAAACCAACAAAATTAGTAATAGTCCTTGAAAATTATTTTGGACCAGTGTGACTTCAGGTGTCAGTCTTCAGGTACATGGTCTGTTCATAGTCTTAGAATAAATCCCCTAGCTGGTCACTCTGTGCAGAGAAAACTTCCCTGAAGGCTAAGCAAATGGCAGCAGCCAGTGGTTTATCTTCGTGTGAAAGTATTTGTGATTTGAACTAACTAGGAAAAGGATGTAGAGAAAGTATCATTCACTCGGTGTCTGTTACAGCAGTATAAGCATTTAAATTAACTTCTGTTTCTTTCGACTACATAAGATATTTAGACTTTGTTTCTGTGATTTCTACCCAAATTAGATGCCTAAAACAAAGGCTATGACTTTCCTTTCGTGTATTTTATTGAGAATGTGTCTGTGACTGTGGTGGGTTGACCCTGGCTGACTGCTAGGTGCCCACCAATGTCATTCTATCACTCCCCTCCTCAGTTGNTCTGTGACTGGGTTGACCCTGGCTGACTGCTAGGTGCCCACCAATGTCATTCTATCACTCCCCTCCTCAGTTGAACGGGGAAGAAAATGATGACGAAAGGCTTGTGGGTCAAGAAAAGGGCAGGGAGAGATCACTCAGCAATTACTGTCACGGGAAAAGAGACTCAGCTTGAGGAAATGAATTTAATTTATTGCCAATCAAATCAGAGGAGGCTATTGAGAAATGCAAACTGCATAATAAAACACCCTCCCCCCTGCCTTTTCCAGCACCTCACTCCCAATTTTCTCTATCTCCTCTAACCCCAGCAGCACAGGGGGATGGGCAATGGGAACTGTGCAGTTCATTGCAGGTTGTCCCTGCCGCTCCTTCCTCCTCACACTCCTCCTCTGCTCCAGCATGGGTCCTTTCCACAGGGCGCAGTCCTTCAGGAACAGAATGGGAACAGTGTGGGTCTCCTGTGGGATCACAAGTCCTGCCAGCAAACCTGCACCAGTACAGGCTTCCCACAGGGTCACAACCTTCTTCAGGCATCCACCTGCTCCAGGGTGGGATCCCTCCATGGGCTGCAGGTGGATCTCTGCTCCACCATGGACCTCCACGGGCTGCAGGGGGAAAAGCTGCCTCACCATAGTGTGCACCACAGAAGCCACACCTGTATCCCCCCTGCTAATCAAACCCTTGCCACATAAACCAAATACAGTGAGATATTTGCAAATATCCAGGTGGATATTCTCCACTGACTTGAAGATACATGGATCAAACTTTTGTTATAATACCTACTGTTAGTTATTCACACCCAAAAATACATATTGAGTGTAACAGGCAAGGCTTGTTACAAGAGCTGTTCAGTAGTTGCACTAAAAAAAATTTTCAGTGCAGAAGTACAGGTTCTGCAAAATGAACATTCTTTTGAGGAAATTTTTACTTGCTAAAAAACCTGCTTCCTTTAAGATGCATTCTGATTTCCTTTTAACTCAATACCATAGGGCATCATGCAACTAAAATGTCCTGTAAAGGTGTAGAGCAGTTTAGGAGCTTAGTCTGTTGGAGAAGAATAAAAGGAGGAATACACCTAAAGATCGTGCAAATTTAAGAATATAAGAACTAATTTAATCAACCAGAAGTCGGGTTTAAGTCCCCATCATCTTATCACTTTAATAGTGCCTGATAATGGGTACAAAAACAGGAGTTAAGTGTAGAGCTTGTACAGAACAGTCCCTCCACTGGTGTATGTTTCTTGGTTGGGCAGTGTGTATTTTAGTGCTGTACTACTTCCATTACTGTACTATGGCACCATGTGTAAATGCAATTTGATGTCAAACTGACTTAAAATAAACTTTGATTTTGTTCAGAATAGATTCATTCCAGTTAAGGATGCTGACAAATTTTGTTTTATTAAAGAAAATAGAAATGTTTTTTGGCAGATGCATCTTAACAGATTTTAACAGCACGAAAAAGCTTTGCTTTATTTTTATTGCAATATAGGTTGAAAAGTAATGTTGAAATACTAAAATTTCTTTTTTTTGGGGGGAAAGAACCTCTTTGCTTAACTCCATGTATTATACAATGTTTAATATACAGCACATTCTAATAGGCATCAAAGTAAAATGGGGTTGCACCCTTTCTAAAGAAAACAAGGCCATTTTTATTATGATTAATGATGTTTTTGTGTAGTATTGTATGAAAAAAATAGTTTATTTTTAAACTACTTTTGGCATTTTCCTACAGCATGTAGTACATTTGCTAAACATATGAAGAGCTTCACATAAATAACATTTAAAATTAGGAGTTTTA
>WBMZ01005992.1:0-78093 GCA_013400975.1 Atrichornis clamosus
GGCGGGGGCGCGGGGGCGGCGGGATGCTCGGTGGCCTCCGAGTATTTGGTGAAAACGAGGGGGACAGCGATGTCCGCCTTGTCCAGCTGGTTCCAGAAGCGGGCGATGCAGCAGGCGCGGGTGATGCAGGGCCACGCCATGGCGGCCCCGCGCCGGGAGCGACCGCTCCGCGCCCTGAGCCCCGCACCACGCTCCGCACGGAGCCCCGCGCTCCGCGCTCCGCCCCGCACAGGGAGGGCGGGGCATGGGGGGCCAGGGGGAGGGACATCGGGGCGGGGCTTGCACTCGCAGCCGGGAAGGCAGCACACGCTTGTGACACACCTGCACACGCGTGTGATGCATGGCTGTGTGTGTGTGTGCACACGCCTGCACACGCATGTGATACATGGCTGTGTGTGTACGCACGCCTGCACAGCCATGCACCTGCGCACACGTGTGATGCACGGCTGCGTGTGTGTGCACACACCTGCACAGCCACACACACACCTGCAAACACGTGTGAAACATGGCTGTGTGTGTACACACATCTGCACAGCCACACACACCTGCAAACACGCGTGATGCATGGCTATGTGTGTACACACACCTGCAAACACGTGTGGAACACACTCGTGCATGTGTGTGCACACATGCTCAGTCACAGACCTGCACAGCTGCACACACACGTGGAGACACAGCCATGCAGCCCATGCGTGTGTGCACAGACCTGCATATTCTGCACACACTTGGATGCACACACCTGCACGCACACACCTGCACAGTCGCACACCAGCACACACACATGCCAGACAAGCAAACCCAACGCACACGCCTGTATGTGCACACATGTGCATAGTCACACACCTGCACGCACACACCTGCACAGTCGCACACCAGCACACACACATGCCAGACAAGCAAACCCAACGCACACGCCTGTGTGTGCACACATGTGCATAGTCACACACCTGCACGCACATACGCAGGACATGCACATTTGCATGCACACAAATGGTCAGCCACACACGTGCAACACATGCCCACGCATGCACACATCCCTGCCTGCGTTCATGCACATGCAAGGACATGTGAGCAGGCACTCTTGCACACATATGTGCACATGCTCCTTCACACACAGGGTTGCACACTCACACCCGCACGGGAATGCAAACACACATGCAAGACACACCTGTGCGCACACACCTGTGCAGGCATATGTGCACCTGCACGCACATGAACTCACACACATGCACACACATTTGCACACAGACACACGGACACGCACAAATGCACCAATCATGTTCACACACGCAGGTTCTCATGCAAGTGTATGTGCAGTGCACACTGACATTTGTAGACACAGACGTGCACGCATCTCTGTGTACACACACACGACTGCACGTGCATGCGTGCACATCCAAACACATGCATGTGTACTCAAACTTGTACACTTACCACTGTACACACACGCACAAATACGTGCACGTGGACAACTGTGAACACGCACCCTCATGCTCACACATGCACACCTGCATGCACACTTGCATTCACATGTGCAAGCACATACATACACGCGGACATAAATATGAATACGCAAACACATGTGAACACATGCACAACTAGACATATCTGTCCCTTCATGAAGCTGTGCAAACCTTCACACACACACATGCACGTGCTGCATATGCACACTTGGCACACCTGTATGCACAAGCACATGCCCATATGCACATGCATGCACGCATGTGCACATACACACAGATGCACACATACATGTCCAGTATCACAAATGTGCACGCGCTGCACACGTGCACCTGAACACAGGAACAGATGCACCCATGCATGCACATACATAGACATGCACCTGTGTGCTCCCGTGCACGCACTCCTGTGCATGCACTCATGCACAGATACTTGCACACACATGTGCACGCTTGTGTGTGCAGCCACACACCTGCGAGGTACGTGTGTGTGCACACACCTGCATACTCGGTCACACGCCTGCACGCACACATGCAAGATGGTCATGCGTCTGTGCACGTGCATGCACAGCCACACACGTGCACACACACGTGTGACATGCCCACGTGTGCGTGCACAGTCACACACATGAAAGACACGCCTGTGCTTGCATGCACAGTCAGAGAGCTGCAGACACACACGTGTGTCCGTGCTGCACACACGCACGGGGAGATGTGAACAGGTACACGCAGATGTGCACACGTGCACTCCCATATGCACACACAAGACATGCACAAGAACTCTCATGGGCACCATCAAACATACGCTCACCTATCTGCACAAATGTGGGCGCACACATGCACAAATGCACAGGCGTGCACGCGTGTGTGTACACACGTGCACACAGAGCTGCGTACCTGCCCACACGTGTGTGGACACCCACTTGCACACACGTGTTCCTTCACACACGTGCACGTACATGCAGCTGGTATCTTCACACACCCCCACGTGCCTGTCCCCGTGCACAGACAGACACATGTGCATGCACACGTGCACAGGTGCTCGTACAAATGTGCACACGTGCACAGATGCTTGCAGACGTTTACACCTGCACACACGTGCGCAGATATTTGCACACTCGTGTGCAGATACAGACATGCAGCCACAGACACACGAGCACCTTTGTGCACAGACCTATGTGCCCACACACCGCTCACGCACATGTGTGCGCACACAGATCTTTCACAAGCTGTTTCATTGCCAGCAGCTGTGCCCATTTCCCCTCCCCGAGGCAGGGTTTATGGATAAAGCCAAACGTGTGCACATTTATGTACAGCCATACACACACACACACACACACACACACACGATTTATTCTTTCCTTTTACCTGTTTTGCAGCTGCAAACCCAAACCAAAACACCCTCCTGCTACCTCCTGCTGCGAGGCTAGCTGATGGCTTCTCCTGAAATCTGATTCCCTTAAATCCCACCCTCCTTTCTAGTCTTGGCTTCACCTTCTCCCCATCATGCTATCCCTTCATCCCTTCCTCCATCCCTTCCTACTTCCATCTCTTCATCCCTCCGTTTCTCCATCCTGCCATCAGTCCCTCCATCCCTCCCTTTCTCCCTCTCTCCATTTCTCTCTCGCTCTGTTTCTTCATCCTTTCATTCCTCCATCACTCCATCATTCCATACCTCCATCCTTCCATTCATCCCTCCATATCTCCATCCCTTCATCCCTCCATCCCACTGTCCCAGTCTCTCATTGTCCCTCCGTCACTCCCTCCTTCCCTCCATTCCTCCCTTTATTCCCTGATGCCAAAAGTCTGTTTGCACCCCAATCACATCCATCTCCTGGTCTATGTGCAGGGGCTCCACACTTGAAGCCCTCAGGTCTTTCTCAGCCTTGCTGCACTGCCAGCATTTCCACTGGGAGCAGAATTTCAATAAAAATAGTGAAATCCACACACCCAAACACTGAATTACAAAAAAAAAAAAAAGCAATTCCCACTGTCAGTGACTGCAGCTGTAGGGAGTGCAGTGAAAGGCAGGATTATTCCTGTTGGAATTGTTTCTTTACTACAACGCTTTGCATCCCCTTATTGATTCTTAGATCCTGAGGGGTTTGGGCTTGGGTTTGGTTTTTTTCTTCACTTGTCCTTGCCTGGATTTGCTTAATTTCATTCTTACCTGTAGGCAAACTGTGAAAACTCATTTTATGGATGGTATTGGAGCCCTCACTGCTGGGGATGTATGGATCAAAGAGCTGCCTGTGGAAAGAGAATAAATAAATATGAACTAGAGGTGTCTCTACACAGACACTGCTTTGTCTTCCAGGTTTTTATCATCCCTGGTATTACATCCAGTGCAATTAAAAGTGGGGATTGCAATTAAAGATTTAGGAAGCTCCTCAGTATCTCCCAGGTTGGGACCACGCCATAGCGTTCTGGGGCATCAACGCACTGTGTATCACCTTTGTAAGTGTGCTGTGTGCTCCTGTGTTAGTCTCTGCTTAGACTGGGTTTTGAAATAGAATCACAGAATCATTGAGGTTGGAGAAGTCCCCTAAGATCACTAAGTCCAGCCATTCCCCCAGCACTTCCAAGACCACCACTAAACCACGTCCCAAATGCCACATCTATGCAGCTTTTCAATCTCCAGGGATAGAGACTCCACCACTACTGTGGGCAGCCTGTGCCAGGGCCAGACAAGCCTGTCCATGAAGAAATTTTCTTAATGTCAATCTAAACCTCCCCTGGTGCAACTTGAGGCCGTTTCCTCTTGTTCTGTTTCTAGTTACCTGGGAGCAGAGCCCAACCCTCCCCTGGCTGCACCCTCCTGGCAGGGAATTGTAGAGAGACAGAAGGTGCCCCCTGAGCCTCCTTTTCTCCAGGCTGAGCCTCCCCAGCTCCCTCAGCTGCTCCTGGTGCTCCAGACCCTTCCCCATCTCTGTTTCCTTCTCTGAACATGCTCCAGCCCCTCAGTGTCCTTCTTGTCATGAAGGGCCCAGAACTGCCCCCAGGATTACAGGTGCCTCAGCAGTGCCCAGTACAGGTCACTGCCCTGGTCCTGCTGACATGGGCCGGGTGCCATCGGCCTCTTGCCCACCTGGGCACACCTGGGCTCATGCTCAGCCACTCTCAGCCAGCACCCCCAGATTGTTTTCAAGCAGCAAAGATGGTACAGTCATCCTGAAACTGCTGCTGTCAGACACCAGCTCTGTGTTTCCATGCACACTGCTTTCCACACAGGTTAACGGCAAAGAGCTTTGGCATTGAATGGACTATGGTATCACCAAAAAAAAATTATATATATGTGGGAATATCAACAAGGAAAATTGAAAAAGAATGACCTTACAATGGTGACTGAAGGTCTGCAAGGAAGTTATGCAATCAAAAGATTGCAATGGAATCAAGCTTGCTGGCTGGTGAAGCTTAAGGATGTATATCTTTTTAAATACTCTCAGTAATTTCCTTTATAGCAAAGATGCCATGGTGATTTTTGAGAGTGTAAACCCCATCTCGATCTGAGATCTGCTACCCACAGAGGGCCTGCACATGTCTGTGGACTTTCCTACAGAAAACATTTCAAGGGACATCCATGTTGCTGTTTCAGTGTTTGTACACAAAGAGCTATTAATGAAATTAATTGTTTTAATATAACAGGGAAGTTATGTGGGAAGAAGGATATGAACCTGTTGGAACAAGTCCAGAGGAGGCCACGGAGATGATCAGAGGGCTGCAGCCCCTCTGCTCTGGAGACAGACTGGGAGAGCTGGGGCTGTTCAGACTGGACAAGAGAAGGCTCCAGGGAGAGCCTGTAGCCCCTTCCAGTGCCTAAAGGGGCTCCCAGAGGGCTGGAGAGGAACTTTGGACAAGGGCCTGGAGTTACAGAACAAAGAGGAATGGCTTCCCACTGCCAGAGTGCAGAATTAGATGGGATGTTAAGAGGAAATTCTTGCCTGTGAGGGTGGTGAGGCCCTGGCACAGGCTGCCCAGAGAAGCTGAGGCTGTCCCATCCCTAGAAGTGTTCCAGGCCAGGTTGGATGGAGCTTGCAGCAACCTGGGATAGTGGAAGGTGTCCCTGCCCATGGCAGGGGAGTGGAGCAGGATGACCCAGATCATTCTGTGTTTCTGTGGTGTTAGTGTGTTCCTGGAGGGTGCAAGCCCATACAAATCCATTGCAAGAGCTCCCACTCTGGAGCTAATGCATGTCCCTAGCTCTGCGTTCAGCCGTGCCATCACACAGGGATTTGCACAGCACCTTGCACCCCTTTGGGGACTGGGGATTAGCATGTGCACGAAGGGCTTTTGAACTGTTTTTTGAGTGTGCCTCATCTGCAGGGGCCTGGGTTTGCGTCACACCGAAATGTTCAGTCATGCACTAATCATCTTTTATTTATTTGTAAGGAAAGACATGGGCAAAACTGCTTTGTGAGGTTTTGCAGCATCAGGAAACTTTGCTGCTCTGCAGATACTCTGCTGACCTGGGTGATGTTAGAAGCTGCAGAATTTTTAAAAATTGCTTAGCGTCTTTGTGAAATATATGGTTTTATATATTTATATATTTATATATATCTTGAAGCATGGCTGCTCATTCGTTTTCAGGAATCAGCTTATGAAAGAGCATCATCAAGTAAAATCCATTAGCTCTAATCAGTGGAATTGATGTGCTGGCTGCAAACCTTTCTGAGACAATGGGAGTTAAATAAAAATATATCTGTTTTTAAATTGCAGCCACCGTGGCAGGAAGCAGGAATCACTTTCTCCTTCTCCCGTCTCCTCTGAGAAAAGGTCGTGGCCAAGTGTGACACCACATGGTGGGACATTGGTCCTGAGGGTGGCCAAGGACACAGGTGTCACACAGCATCAGACCGTACCAGTCTGGGCCACAATCCTGCCAAAAAGTTTGTTATTAAGAAGGAATTCCTCCCTGTGAGGGTGGGGAGGCCCTGGCACGGGTTGTCCAGAGAAGCTGTGGCTGCTCCATCCCTGGAAGTGTTGGAAGGGCTTGGAGCATCCTGGTCTAGTGGAAGGTGTCCCTGCCCATGGCAGGGGGTGGAACTGCAGGAGCTTTAAAGTCCCTCCCAACTTAAACCAAACTCTGATTCTATGATGATGCTAAAGACACCATGGTATGGCACAAACAAGAGCAAGCACCCAAAATCATCACTGACCTTTAGCAGAGCCCCAGGCAGTGGTTCCCTGTCCTATCCATGCTGGGATCCGCTGGCGTGAAGGCAAGGAATAGATGCAAGCATCCCCTGTGCAATGATAACCAGGATGTCTTGGGAGCTGATTCATAAAGGGACCTGATGATCCTTCTTCTCCTGGCATCCTCACATGAAGCCAGGCTGCCTTTCAGTCAGACTTAAACTGCTGGAGGCCATCCAAGGACATTTTGGATAGCTTCTTCTGCATTTAGTGACGGCATGAAGAGCAAGATCACTGGCAATGATAACGTGAGCAGATGCTGACACTGTAAGAGCTTGCCCAGATCTTTTCTCTGCAGGATCTGATCACAAAGGTGGATTGCCTTCACTTCTCAGACCACCAGCTGACATCACATACGGTTTGTACACATTCTCCTCCCCACCCTGTACACACATATACACCAGTTCTTGTAGGAAGTGATGCTATGGCATTGTGAGAACAGTGCGGCAAGACCTTGTGGGAGAGGAAGGTGGGGAAAAAAACCCATACAGTGATAGCCATCCCAAAGGAAGGCATCTAACTCCTCGCTAATCACTGACAAGAGTAATAGGAAGGGGACAGCAGCTCATCCCACTGCTCCCAGGAGATCACCAACAAAATCTGAAAAGAAGTGAAAATGAAGGAAAAAATTCATAACAAGGTGGGGCCGGTAGGAGCCCCACATCTCCTTAGGAGCCTTTCTCCTCCATTATAGAGGGACCCTGGGCATCTGCTTCATGGGCTGAAGGTAAGTGAGACTCCATCTCCAGAGCCAGAGCCAGAGCACTCCTGCAGCTCCCTCGGCGCACGGCGCTCAGCTCCACACTAGCCCAGTTAGATGCAGGAAAGCTCTGCCTGTCCCAGGCACTCCCTCCGCTTTGCAGGAGATGTCCCTGCAACGATGACACTTGTCTGCATTGCACTCATCCCTAAGATCTATCACCAGGGACAAGAGAACATGACAACACTGCGGGTGACAATTTAAAGGGGAGTTTTAGTGGCCTCTCGCACGTTAAATCATTTTATAATCACACACAGCTTCTGGGAAAGAGATTCTGCCTGGAGTGTTCCTGTTTTCCTTGTCAACTTTGCTTATGATTCATATATGTTGTGAGAGTGTTTCAAGGCCAAATGGGACAGGAGCCAAAGCAAATCCATATCGGAGTGCTGCATAAAGAGAATAATTGAAATGCATGAAAAGGACAATTTGACCAATACTTCAAGTGCTCTAAAGGACATGAAATTATTTAATGAAAATCACTGGCATAACACAGCCAGATTTCAGAAGAAGTGATTTTGCTAACAGGTAGAAGGGGGAGTAAAATTGGAAAGAATTTGCATTAACATCTCCCCCCGCCCCCAAAACCACCAGGAAGAAGTGGGCTTCTCTTACACCCACATCCTCACTCAGAGCTAGGGTGGGACAAAGACAGAACTTGGTGCAGTGGTATCACATAGGTTTGGGGTGGGGGAAAAGAGGAGAATCTCCCAAAGGAGGAACACTTACTGTTGGAAGAGTGATGGGTCAGAAAGGAATGGGACTCAGAGAAACCACTGTGCAGCTACCAAGATGATACATTCAGTTTCCTTCTGATAATTTTGCCCACTGGAGGTAAATTAGCTTTAAGAATTCTTGTGTATGACTGAGATGCTTTAGGGTAAATAAAAGGGGGTTATCTGTGGAAGAGAGGAGCAGTAATCTGAAGAGTGCTTTCAGCTCTTCGGCTGGGGTACTAAGTTCCATGGGGACTATGTGTGGTGGGGCTTCAACAAGGAACTCCACAGTGAGCCATGCCCAGCTCCTCCTGCCAGCTATGCAGTATCCTGGCACCCTGTACAAGTCAAGTAGTTCCTTGAACTACTTCCTGCAGATCCTCTGTGTCAGGCTTTCCCAGCCCTGGTCCTGGCCAGGTCTCCATGTGCAGCCTGTGAAGTCTCGTGGGCATGTCCCACTGTGCTGACTTGCAGGCTTGGTGGTTTGAAAAACCCTCAGTTCCATGGCTCTGCGTTTATGGGTTGCTCCTCGTGCTCCAAGAGGGACATTGCTCCACTGAGTCGCAAGGGCCACTGATAAAGGGATTACAGAGGATGACTTATTGAGGGATTAAAGGAACTTAATGTTCCCAGACTAAATGCAAGCCATAGGAGATTGGATAAATGACTATAAATAACTGAGAAGGGAAAAGCCAAGGGGAATGTATTTGGAGCTTTATCATGGCCCATACATGTCTGAATGCCTGAGTATGTTAGGAAATAAGACTGACTGGGGTATCAGGATATAGGATATAGAGATCAGGGCTCAGTGTTTGGGCATGTCACCTACTACTTAGCTAGTTCAGAGACACAGCTCTGCTTTTCCCTAAAACAGAAAAGAGGAGGCTGGGGGGGACAGACACCTTCTTGCTCTCTACAACTTCCAGGCAGGAGGGTGGAGCCAGGAGGGTCTGTTCTCCCAGGGAACAAGAGACAGGACCAGATGAAAATGCCTCAGGTTGTGCCAGGGGAGATTTAAATTGGAACTCAGGAAAAAATTCTTCCCCAAAAGAATTGGACTCCATGACCTTAAAGATCTTTTCCAATCTAAATTATTCTGTGATTCTGTGCTTCTAAGTCACAGATTCTATTTTATCTACACTCAGCAAGGAGATGCATCTCTCACAGCTCCTACTAACTGTCTGAAAATCTTTGATCCCTCTCTTATTTAAGCAGAAGATTTCAAAGCCCTCCATAAGTAGGTATTTTTCTCTCCTGATTTAAGAAATTAGAAAGACAAAAAGCAAATGGCATAACCACAGCAAAGCAGGACATAAATATTTATTACCCAGCTGAGCCTTGCTTCACTCCTTGGTCAGCTCTTCCAAAGAGCTGACTTGTCCATAAATGCAGAGCATGAGGCTTTCCTTGTCATAATAAGCCACAAGCAAAGAGCTGGGACTCTCTGTATTACAACTGCTTTGGGAATAAGCAATACAACTTCTCCTAGAGCTTAGCCCGAAATTTCTGGGAGCAGAAATTGCTTCACACATGTCTGGGTGTCCTCAGGGCACAGGTGTGACCCTTTTCACTAGTGAAAACCAAAAGTGTTCCTTGGCATGGCTGGTCTCTAACGAGGACAAGACTGCTGGATGGAAAACACCTTGAAACATCATCACTGGATCAGAGATGTCCCTGCAAAGACTTTTCATAGAGTCATACGATTGTTAAGGTTGGAAAAGTCCTCTAAGACTTGGTTGAGCCCAACCATGCCCCCACCACTGCCAAGGTCACCACTAACCCATGTCCCCAGGTGCCACATCTGCATGGCTGTTAAATCCCTCCAGGGATGGGGACTCCACCACTGCCCTGACCAGTCTGTGCCAGGGTTTGACAACTGTTTTGGGGAAGGAATTTTTCCCAATAAGCAATCTAACCCCTCCTTGGTCCCACCATCCCCCTCTCTGATGGTGCTGGGTTTGCACAGCCCAGGAAGTCCTGGAGGCCTGGCCCCAAAGATCTTCCCACAGAATTTTGGAAATCACTGATGGTTTCTCACCAGGGAACATCCTGTCTCCAGGTAACAGCGCTGAAAAAATTAAGAACCTCCTTTGCTTTCTCGAAGCAGGCAGGGTACTGACATTTGCAGCAGAAGACAAAGGATGGGGAGAGATTCAAGTGACATCTAAACCAGTTTTAGCTCAATTAAAGCAACTGATGCCTTTAGGAAAAGATCCCTTGGGGTTTCACCAGAGGCCTGTCCTAGTGATTTGGGAAAACTGAGTCTAACAGATGTAAATCCCGCGTAGCCCAGCATCTTCTAGCGCCTGACAAAGGTGAGGGGTTATTTTCAGCTAACATCTCTGATTTGCTTCTACCAAAGGTTGTTTTTAGTTTTGTTCTGTCATTCTTGGCCATGGTGACCCTGGGGATTTGAAATGCCCCTTAGACACGTGAGTGAAGCCTTTGTACGTGGCCGGTGCTTTTACAGTGCATCAGCTCATTGTTCAATGCAGTCTGTTCATGGTATTATTCTGTATCCTGGTTACAAAGAGACCTTTGGTTTTCCCAGCCCTCCGAGGAGATGATTTCTTTGTTTACTCAGGTGGCTTGTCAGTTCTCTGAGGACTTTTTCCCCCAGATTTCTGATTTTTTTTTCCATATGGTAAATTGCACCTCTTTGCATATGAAAGGCAGAGGCTCAGTCTGTGCACCTGTTTGGACCTAGAAATGCAAAAGGGAGATATTATTTCCTTTCTCTACACCCACATAAATATGTGCAAGGATGCACATGGACACTTTTTTTGCCCCATCCATCCATCCATCCATCCATCCATCCATCCATCCATGTCTTGGCAGAGGCATGAGGTTGCTCACGTACCCTGTGCTCAGCAGCGAAACACCCTTGTGTTGTCCCTCCATCTTCTTGGCTGAGACTGAATCCCATCCACATCACATCACTTGCAAACAGAAGTGGCTTGCCTGTGCTAGTCTCTTCTGCTTGTCCGTTCCTGCTGTGCACAGGGTGATTTGCAGGGGAAGGGGGAAAATAAAACCTTGCTCACAGGCACAAATACCTCATTCTCTCCGCCAATATCCAAATATTGAAAAATTGAAAGAGACAGAATCTTGAAGGTAGATTAAGTCCCGAATGGAATTTACTTCCCAGATTTGGGTGGTAGAAGAATGAAATCAAGATCATCTACAACGCTGTGAGTCACGTTGCGTAAAGTCAGTGACACCTCCCTCTCCTCCCTGGATGGGAGGGTGCTGTAAGCAGCCGCCACTGCCACTGTACATTGCACAATTCCCTCTACTGTAACACTGGGTAAATATTGACAGGTGACTTTGCACTTTGCATTCTCCACTTGCTTCCTTCTCCTTACGAGACGTGCGTGCAGAGGCCAAGATGAAGGTTGAGTTTGCTCCGCTCTCTGTGCCGCTGCAGAGAAGGCTTCAGACAGCATCGGTGGTTCAATGGGTCTTCAGCTTCCTGGGTCTAGGTAAGAGGCATCTTTTTTTCCTTTTCTGAGAAGCCAGAGAAGCTTTCCATAGGATTGCAGAATGGTTTGGGTTGGAAGGAGCCTTAAAGCTCATCTCATTCCACCCCCCTGCCAAGGGCAGAGACACCTTCCACTAGACCAGGTTGCTCCAAGCCCTGTCCTACATGACCTGGAACACTTCCAGAGATGGGGAAGCCACAGATTCCTTGGGTAACCTGTAACAGTGTTTTTGGCTTCTTCTCATCACCTGCTCAGAGCACAGTGGCACTAAAAAGGTGTAGAGCTGCCTATCTGTTCATGGGAATATCTACAGGTCTTATGCACCATCTAAACCTGAGTGGGGATTTCAGCTTCTCCTGCCCTTTAGGTTTAGAGTTTTCCTGGTTTAAGGTGTTGCTCTGCTTGGTGGTAGGCATGGGAAACAGACTGAGGAATGGTACGATGGGAAGAGCACTGGGGACTCTGCTTTGCAGACCTAGGAACAGACACTTCACTTTATACAGATGCCCCTGCACATTCCAAAAGGTCATTTTCCCAAGAAAACCCAAGCAGCTTGAGGAAGAGACACATTAGCAAACTGAGACGCAGACAAACTCACTACGAGACAGAGGGCATCGGGTGCTGATGGAAATGACACTTATGCAGTTTTGGAGAGGATGCACTGGGAAATAAAGAGATGGGACACCCAGAGGCAGGTTATCAGAGTGCAAGCTGCCCGGGGCAATTTACAGCCCATCAGGCACCGAGCTGAAAGGTGGCATTCCAGAGTTTCCTGCTGTTAGGGAAATAAAGAGATGGAAGTATCAGAGGCAGGTTATCAGTGTAAAATATCTGGGACCATTTACAGCCCATCAGGAGCCAAGCTGAAAGGTAACATCCCAGAGTTTCCCAGTGTTATGCCAGTTGTGAATCTCAGATGGGATATGTGTAAAGCTCCTAGTTTGTTGTGGCAAGGCAGTTGTTGACTAGCCCCAAAACACAGCAGGTCTTTGTGTGAATCCGTGTCCTGGCACACAAGCATCTCCAAAACTGTACCGGCACAGAAAGCACAGGCTGTTCTTCAGAGTCCCACCCAGCTTCTGAGATGGGTCCTTCCAAAATCTGCTACAGACCTGGGTCTGAATGGCCACCTTTGCACCAGAATCTGGTGGACTGGCGGACTGGGCCATACTGGTCCAGACAGCGTAGCTCTTTGAATGCTGCTTGGCGTAGGATTGGCCCATGCTCAGTATCACTCTTCCAAACTACAAGTTGGCCCAGTTTGGGCAATTCCAGAGGCCGAGGACCACAGCTGGTCACCAGGAAGGGTGGAGCTGCCTTTTTTTTTTGGAAGCACCAAATGGCCACAGTTGGTGCCATCGTGTACATTGTGTTATAAACCCTGGGGGTCTCCTGGAGCAGAAGAGATCCCAGCTGTGATCACCCTTCTCCTGTCACTGGAGAATACCTTGCAGGAGCAGACACAAATATGTCCTGGCAAGAGAGATGAAAAGTTGGCAAGAACCTTGCAGCCTTGCACCCAGCAGGCCAGAATGGGACATTTTGAGGTGCTTCGTAGTTCCCTCTCTGTCCCTGCACCTGTATTTACTTCCACAGTGCCTGAATCAGTTGGGATGCAGTAGAGATGTGGTTGCAGCGTTAATAAGGGATCCAACAGCACATCCCCATTCCCAGCATGGATGTATCTGGGGCTTATGGAGCTTTAACAGTGTTTTCTAGTAAAATAATTTGTACTTGAGGTTTTTTCCTTCTTGGTTTTGGGAGCAAGCTGGCAGTTGACTTTCCAAAGATGGAAATGACTTCTGGAGACAGCAGAATGACAGCAAATGGCCAGAAGGGAGGAATCCTCTGCAGTTGTAGGAGTCACTTGGAACACAGGCTCTATTTCCTGCTGGGGAATGCAGCTTGTTGTAAGTGAGGATGACATCCAAATCCACTCCTCCTCCATGGCTGACCCAGAGTTTATCATCTTTCCCTGGAAGAATTTTACTTTGATTTTTTTTTTGGTGATACAATATGAAACCAGTTAAGAAATGCTCTAAGAAGGACATTTGTAAAAGTGGTAATAAAATCTTATGAAGCAATTCCAGCTAGTTTGCTTCATTGTAAAAAGTTTGTTTAAGCCTCGAGCTTTCCACCCAATATCTCCCAGTTTAGCAACTGCATAAGCTAGATGATAAGGGCTATCCTTAATTTCCTCACTGCCAGTTTTCTTGAGGATGCTCCTGACAAGAGCATGGAGAGAAAATGTTCCGTTTATTTCAGATGCGGACAGCTGCTGAAGGGAGAGTGCACAGTGCAAGGATGGGTTGCAGGGGACGGGGTGGGGACCCCATTGCCTCCCCAGTACAGGATATCAGCACTGACCAGTGCCCCCTCCTGATGCAGTGGAACCAGGCTACTGCAGGGCACTGATCAGCAGGCTGGTGCCCAAGCCTGCTGCACTGCTTCCTACAGCCTCTCATTCCCACTCTCCGGTGGGCATGGACATCCATCCACACACACCATGCAGAATCATGAGTGCAAGGCTGAACCCATGCAGACAAACCAAGTGCAGGGGCAGGAGATCTGGGCATGCTGCCTCTGCAGACCCAGCCTTTGAACCACTGGCTCAAAGGGCACAGTGCCAGCGTGGCCAGGCTCCTGTGGCAGCTGAGTGTAGTCCACAGCCTGGGGCAGCCTGGCCACGCTGCCCAGCTCGGCTGTGCCCACTGGTGCAGTATCTGTGCAGGCAGTCACTGTCAGGGACTCAAGGCTGGCACGGGGGACCTCAGCAATGTGCATTTTGGAAGCATTCAAGGCCAGCTTGGATGGGACTCTGAACAACCTGGTTTAGTGGAAGGTGTCTTTGGCCATGGCAGGAGGGTTGGAACTGGATGATCTTTAAGATCCCTCTAACACAACCCATTCTGTGATTCTGTGGTGATCTTGTAAACCCTCCTGACAAGTGCAGTATGAATCTAACTCACTTGAGGGCTGTTGCAATACCTAAAATCTCTTTCTGTGGCCTGCTGTTTTCCCTATTTCAGGCTGAATGAACAAATTCTGTGTTAGCAGTGCTTTGATGGGGCACGGTCCCTGCTTGTACTTGGCCAGAAAAGTCTTCCATGTGCTTTGGAACCTCTAGCTCATTTGGAACTCATGGCTCACTTGCAGCCTGTGGCATATTTGTGTTCTCTGTGATATGGCCATGTTTTTGTCCAGAGAGGGACTTGCAGCTCACAGCAAAACTACTCAGCACAAGAAACCTACCACTTAATTTTTGCTCTGAGCTTCTTTGAAGGAACCCAGCCCAGGAAACCACTTGGCCTGTGAAGGAATCCAAGAAAGCCATCACATCCACATGGATGTGTCTTCTCTTTGCTGAGTCCCATATGGTCATGGAGATGTGAGGTGCTGGGTCCTGGACCATGAAGAGCTGCTGCACCCCTGGTCAATAGGTGCACTGCAGAGTTCAGGACCATCCTACAAGTGCTTCACCCAGAGCCAAATCTCACCAGGAACAACCACAGAGAAACCTCCCTGCATCTGGGCTGATCAGAAAGTACAAGATTTAGGGTCTGCATAGGGCTTTTCTTCTTGTAAAGGACCCTTTGGTTTTAGTTTTTGTTTGAAGGAATCTCTCTTCATATTCCATGACAGTGTAGACAGAGCAGCAGCTAATCTCAGCCCAGCCCAGAATTATCTGTCTGTTTTCAAATAACAGAACTGATGCATGTGCAAAGGTTGAATTGCAAATGAATTGAGGAAGAAATTAATAATTATATTATTGTGAGATAAAGCCTCACTTGGAGGATAAGTGCAGGGATTTGGACCAGAACTACTCCTTCACTTTGCAGAATGTACTTTGAGCTTTGCACAATATGATAAAAAGAGAATTAAGCACTGCACAGTTTTGCAGCAGACCTGACGACCTAGGTGCAGTAAAATTGCAATCTCTATGTTGTGTTTATCTGTCATGTGGACCCTGGAGCTGCATTTCATGTTCTATGCAATTCTTGAGAGTTATAAAGTCTGTGTCTGTGGTGTTTGAAAAAGAAGCATGAGCAGCAGGTTGAGGGAGGGGATTCTACTCTTCTGTTCCACTTTGGTGAGACTCCACTTGGAGCAGGTCCAGAGGAGGCCACAGAAATGCTCCAAGGGCTGGAACCCTTCTGGGAGCTCTCCCCAGGCTGGGAGAGCTGGGGGTATTCAGACTGGACAAGAGAAGGCTCCAGGGCTTAGAGCCCCTGCCAGTGCCTAAAGAGGCTCCAAGAGAGCAGGAGAGACACTTTGGACAAAGACGTTGAGTGACAGCACAAGGGGGAATGGCTTCCTAGTGCCAGAGAGCAGGGTTAGATGGGATACTGGGAAGAAACTCCTCCCTGTGAGGGTTGAGAGGCCCCGGCACAGGGTGCCCAGAGAAGCTGTGGCTGCCCCATCCCTGGAAGTCTCCAAGGCCAGGTTGGACGGGGCTTCTGTGATTCCATGAAAAGTGTGGCACCAGGTGCAAGCAGTGGCTTTTTCTGACCTGCAGGATGCATTACAGGTTAGATCTGTTGCTTTGCAGAGAGCGGCAGGTTTTTTCCCACTGGAAAACTTCTTAGTGCCTACTCAGGTGCCTGCTGCAGTGTTTCTACTTACAGGATGACATACAATTCCATTTCAGTTTTAAGGGGATTTAGGATCCTGTTGGATTATTGCACTTTTTTTCCCCATAGGATTTATTTGTACCTTTATGACAGTGTTTTAAAAAAGGGCAGGGATTTGCTTTTCCATGCAAAGCTTTGTAATGAGGGTGACTTATCACCAAAAATAATGCTGCAAACCTGATATACTTATTTATCCTTAAGTAAAAGCAAACAGGGGGTACATTAAGGTCTTGGATGAAAGCATCCTATACCACTTCTCTGACAGGTCTTTGCTGAGATGAGGTGAAGAGACCAAGTATCAGGTGACTCCCTAAGATGGAAAAGATGTCTCAGAGCATGAGGGTGTGGATGCATCTGTATCACACTTGAAGCTGAAGCTGAGCAGGGCATCTCCATCATCACATCCTTCAGTCTTAGTTAGTGGATGTGTGACAAAGACCCAAGGTAGAACAAAACCCATGATGTAACCCATGAACTGGGGAAGGCAAAGGACTTCAATGAATGTTTGGGGTGTTTTTAGCTCAGTCTTCCCCTTCACAAGCAATACCAAGGCTTCCAGAGGGACAGATGGAGGGGACACAGCTCTTCCCAGGCACGTTTTAGGGCATCTGCTTTGCCAGGTGTCAGCTAGGTGGCTATCATCATTTCCCAGTCTCTGCAGAGAGACAGTGTTGGGCTTGGGGGGATTTCATGTACCAAGTGATCCTTGTTTGCACATAGACTTTCTTTTCTCCATGCCAAAACACAGGGTATAAGGCAGGTGAGAGGCAGAGGTCAAAGGTGAGCACTGACTGAAGGCAGCTCAAAAAAGTCTTTAATGACTTGGGAAAATCCCAAGTCATGAATGTCTCAGAGAATGAAATAGAGCATTCTTACAAAATTTGTGATCACATCAAGTTGAAAGGATTGAAAATCCTCTAGAGGCCAGGATTAGAGTTGAGACTGAACCTGAGAAGTGGAGGAAAGGGTCTAAAATCAATAATAACTCCATAAAGAGTAAAATCTTATCTATGGGTATAAATCAAAGACACAATTAAAATGGGGAATCATTAGTTCAGGATGAAGCTATTAGGGACTGTACAGACAGGACATAGTGCCCTTTTTCCTGCCATTGCAAAATATCAGGTGTCATCAGGGAGTATTAACAGGAGTTTTGGGCTAAAACAAGGCCATTATCATTGCAGAGATCAATCTGACTCCAGAGAAAAGCAAAACAGCAAAGGAATGGAGAGCTGATCCATGAAGGCCCTGTGGATGGAGTGAGATCAATCAGTCTTTTGGGAAAAGGGGGACATGGTGGCCTTTGGAGAAATTGGTGGTTGTTGCAAGGGTGGTGCTTGTTTCCTCTTCAGGTTCCTGGGACAGATAGAAGAGAAACCACCTCTGCATCAGAGGTGCCTTCATACTGATAATTTCAGCAGCAAGCCCAGTGAAGGCTTGGGCTCCATCCCAGGACCAAATTCATCTCCAAGCAAACCATTCCTCTCCCGAAGTCCACCTAAGCCAACTGCCAATTCACTGCTGACTTTTCTTTCAGCACAGTGCTGTACAGCTGCCTTCATCATCCTCTTCTTCACTCGTTTTTGGCTGGTCAGTGCCCTCTATGCTGCATGGTGGTTAATAGACAGGGAGAAACCCTGCAAGGGTGGGCGGCGGATCCACGTCCTCCGGAACTGCATCGTCTGGAGGTACATGAGGGACTATTTCCCCATCACGGTAAGTGCCACCCACCCCACCAGCTCTTCAAGGATTTCAGGGACCACTTTGCCCTTGGAGTCTGGGTACAGTCCAGGGCCAGCAGTCATGGCATGGGGTGCTAGGAGTTTGGTGTTGCAGGTTAATCTTCCCGGTTCACAGATTACTGGAAGACACAGTAAAAAATGTGGACCACCATTTTCACAACCTTATCCTTCAATCATCTGCCTTTTCCACACCTATTTAACCTTGCTGCATTCCAGCAGGTAGGCACATCTCATCTTCTTTGTTTTCCTTGTCTACACTGCAATATTCCTGCCCTTCAGGTCACTCGTTTACCCAGTGACCAAGTTTTAACCAAAATCCAAGGGATGCTGGGTGTCCTACAATGTCAGCATCTCCTTCTGCTGAGGAAGGGATGGGTGGGTAAAGCTGGGTGTGCACTGGGCAGTCTCACATAGCTGCTGTTCTCTTGAGAGAGACTTCTGTGACATTTCCTAATTTACTTCATGTGTGGCTGGCCTTTGCCCTTACTCTTTTATGTGGTGTCCCCTTGGCATGGCATGGACGCACGGAGCAGCAGCAGTCCTGCCTCAGAGCCATCACAAATTGGTACAAATCTGAGCAATGCAGCAGAAGAGCTCATGGCTTGTGCAAGGGAGTGAGCTTCAAGGGTAGAACCTGGCAATGGGAATTGCTAAGATTCTAATTCCTTTAGAAAACATTGCTTGTTGAGACAACTCAGACGGGATGCACACAGTTGATCAGAGATCATCTGGAGTCAGAAGCTGGGTGCTGCAGTCCGGGAAAATGAAGTGTAGAGCCCAAAAAGCCAAAGGACCCACCAGCCCAAAGGAAAGAACAAGAACCCAGCCTGAGAGTCCATTCTGCATGGAGTAGGACCTGGGATAAGGATTAGAGGGAGCTGGAGCAAGGTGAGGACCAGAGGTGACATGCCCAAGGTCACCCATCAGGTTTGCTGCTCAATCAGAAATAACCCTCTACTCTCTCTTGTAAGAGCCCACCTGGAATACAGGGCACAGTTCTGGTGCCCCCTGCATAAGAAGGTTGCATGGCATGTCTGGGGCAAGTCCAGAGGAGGCCACGAAGTTGATAAGGGGGCTGGAGCACTGCCCCTATGGAGACAGACTGAGAGAGCTGGGGCTGTTCAGCCGGGAGAAGGTTGTGTGGATGCCTCACAGCACCTTCCAGGGTCTGAAGGGGCTCCAGGGAGGACAGAGAAGGACTGCTTGTCAGGAGCCATAGTGATGGAACAAGGGGGAATGGGTTCAAACTGTAAGAGAGTAGACTTAGATGGGATACTGGGAAGAAATTCTGCCCTGTGAGGGTGGTGAGGCCCTGGCACAGGTTGTCCAGAGAAGCTGTGGCTGCCCCATCCCTGGAAGTGTCCAAGGCCAGGTTGGACAGGCCTTGGAGCAACTTGGGACAGTGGAAGGTGTCCCTGCCCATGGCAGCGGGATGGAATGAAATAGTTTTTAAGGTCCCTTTGATACTTAAATCAGCTGGCAAACAAACTTTCTAACACTGTTTGAAGCATTAGAAAACAAGCATTCTTTATCTGCTCAGGACACATTAGAAGAGATCTTCTTTAATCTAATGTGTGTGGTGAGACTTTACGAGGTATTTATCCATCATAATCACACATATTCATTACAATGTGCCTTCTAGTTAATACATAAACATCACTTTTCCTAGAACTAATTTGCATGCATCCACCTCCTACTGGAAATCCTTTTATGGTCCTGGAGGGTCCTCTAAAAGGGTCGCTGGTGGTTGTACTCACTGAATGCTTCAATATTAATAGTGACCTTTCCTTCAACTCTTTCTTTGGGCATGCACTGTAGCTTCTTGTTACAGAACTTGCAAAAAAACCTCTTTAGTCCTCTGTATCTGTTTCTCCACTGGTTCCATCTATGTTTATCATGCTGTGTGCATATCTTTACATCCTTTTATCTTTTTTTTGCTAGTTAGTCTTTAAGCTCTATTCAGCAACTTCAGGGGAACTGAAAATTTATATTCTCTGTGTTATTTATCACCTTCCAACACAAACCATACTGCAGTTCTATGATTTATGTGACTGTAATTATTATATGCAATACATATTCGGTAAATTATTTATGGCCATAAGCCACCACCTATGTATTTTCGGACCAACCTTTCTGCTAAAATTTAGCTGGCAGCTCAGCCCAGCAATGATCCCTCTCCTGTCCCTTTGTAAAGCACGTGGAACCCCACTCCTGAACGTCACACTAGTTCCCTGTCTGTCCTTCCTTGTAGGATTACCAGTAGGACCAGTAGAGGGAGCATGGTACGGGGTTTGAATGCAGTTCGCTGAGGGCCGGGAGGGCTCGCTGGTGTCTTTCTCCCCTGCTCTGGCAGAAAACAGAGGAATTTCCACAAAAGTACAGCAGAAAAAGAAAAAAAAATTAATAAAAAGAGCATTATAACCAAGAAATCACATAATACTATTTCTCAAAAATATTTTTTCAGTCATAGAATCATGGAATCATAAAATGTTTTGAGTTGGAATGGACCTTAAGGATCATGCGGTTCTAACTCCCCTGCCATGAAGAGAGACACCTTCCACTATCCCAGGGTGCTCCAAGCCCCCTCCAGCCTGGCCTTGGACATTCCAGGGATGGGACAGCCGCAGCTGCTCTGGGCAACCTGTGCCAGGGCCTCACCACCCTCACAGGGAGGAATTTCTTCCCAACATCCCCTCTAACCCTACCTTCTGGCAGTGGGAAGCCATTCCCCCTTGTCCTGGCCCTCCATCTCTTGTCCCACGTCCCTCTCCAGCTCTCTTGGAGCCCCTTTAGGCACTGTCAGGGGCTCTAAGGTCTCCCCGGAGCCTTTTCTTCCTCAGGCTGAACACCCCCACTTGCCCAAAGTCCCAGCACAAGGGGCACAAGGAAGTGGGGTCTGGGGACACAGATCGGGTTGGCACCCAGCACTCTGGACTGTATTTGTGTGTAGATTGAATTTGTTTGCCCTGGAGAATTAGATATTCTGGGAAGATTAAATGTGGCTCCTAATCCTACCAGATCCCAGCAGCAAACTTAGCATGGCCAAGCATTTGGAGGCAGCAAGAGAAGCCTGCTGTCTTATTTTAGGAAGCAGATTTAAACACTGCTTTTAAGGGATCCTTGTGCATGTTTACTGTCTTGGAAGCACAGAGAGGTTGGGACGAGCATCTGTTCTCTGGGCAGTGTGAATCTGCAGTGTGCTGTAGCACATGGAGCCGTGCCTCTGTGGTGTGTGCAAAGGCACATCCTCTGCCGATATCACCCTTGCATTGGGGTGATACCTGTACCACTTTGTACCACTTTGCTGCTGGATTTATCCCCTTTTGAACTGACTGCATTTTAATTAATGGTTTGAGAGTCAGAGTCAGGCACAACCTGAGTGAGTTTGAGTATTTTTAAAAGGGGGATGAGATAAAAAGCAGTGAGAATCCAAGTCAGGATCCAGTGCATTGGCCAGGAAAGTTATTTCTGCTTAATTTCCCTGCATTTTAAACCTGTTCTAGTCTTTTTTGTTTTGTTTTGCGTTGGTTTTGGTAGGCCTTCAGTTGGCCTGGATTTGTTTTGAGGCCATGTGGATGTGGCACTTGGGGACATGGGTTAGTGGTGGCCTTGGCAGTGCTGAGGGAATGGTTGGGCTCGATGGTCTCAGAGGGCTTTCCCAACCTAAATGAATCTATGATTCTCCAATTCCAATACACAGCTCAGCTCAGCTGCATTATTATATTGTGGAAAATATACCAAAAGGTTTAAAATTAATCTGTTTGGGCCAGACTACATTTGAGTAGGTAATCAGTAATGCCTGCTGTGTTGATGTTGCCTCCAGAGTGATTTTGGATGCTGTGGACTGCGCCACCTATGCTATGTTCAAAAAGCAGTCAATAATCTGTCTGCTGCTGCCTAAACCCTTACCTCCATTTTCATAATCTCTTCCCCATCATTTATCAATGCATCTTTATGATGAAGGGTACGCCCAGCCTTACAATAAAACCAAATTGTGTCCCCTGGCCAAGCAAATGGACCTCACTGCTTTTTCTCCCCATCTCCATCCCCTCCTGTCACCATCCTCCCTCATACATCTATGGTGCTGTGGTAACCTCAGCTGAGGAAGATGAAATGGGGAAAGAAGAATAAGATTGACAAGATCTGTCTCTACCACAGTCCTCAAACAGAAGTCACCATCTTTCTTGCTGACTGAAAATTGGGGCTTTATGCTTGGCTTAGGCAAGACATCTCACCTTTGGGTCACACAACCTGGGTTATGAGTTGTCTAGCAGTAAGAGTGAAAATTAAGGTCTTAGATAATTTTGGGGATACATTTTGTTTTCAAATGCTGTCATCATTCAGAGCAACCCCAGCAGGGACACTCATGTCAGCTTTATTCAGGGCAGCCTGGAAAGCACCTGCTGTACAGAGAAAGTCCCTGTGGTCTTCACTGCACTGTTTTTCCCTCGTGAAGAGCCACTGGACATTTCTTGGATGCCTTAGGGTTATCTAGGTGCCAGCTGGACCTTGTTATCTTCAGCAACTTCTGTCATTGTGCTTGGGGCCTTTTTGGTGTTTTTGGTTTTTGTTAGCATAGCTAAAATAAGTTGTTGGAGAATTAGTTGAACCCTTGAAGCTGAAATTTGGGAAGGCTCCATCCCATGGCTCATTCATTATCATCATTGCACAAACGGTGACAGAGATTATTTGTGTGTGTTGTGGTTCTTGAGAATTACAAGGCACTGCAGAGGGAACAGTTCCAGTTCATGTGAACCAATCCCTGCCAAGGAATGTTTCCTTTCTTTTCACAGAAGAGTGGTATTATTTGTAACCGGGGACTTGCGTCATGGCCCATGACGTTAAATATAATTTCTGGTTTCCAGCGGTCTTGGCTGTTTCCTTTGCTTCCTTCTGTTGGCTGGAAGAGGGATTGTCAGGAAAAAAGAAAGGCATGGCCAAATGGCCCAAAGCCACCTCGCTATCCTTAAGTAAGAGGGGGACCATGACTGAGGTTCAGTGGAGTCCCAACATCTGCACTAATCCACTGGATAAAGGAAGTCCTACAAGAATAAGGAAGGACTTGAACATTTTGGAGCTTCCATCCTTACCCAGTTTTGCAAGTGAAGGTGGTGAAGTCCTATCTGAACTCAATTTAAAGGCACCTGGCTGGTCAGATTCTCCAATACTTGCTGCAAACATAGCTCTGAGCTGGCATCGTGGCACCAGGAGAAACTCCAGCTCTCCATGTCTCCAAGTGACTCTCTCAGACCCTTGCCATGGCTGGGACCTAAAACCCATCCTCCTCAGCAGCTGCTGGCAGTACTCAGATACTTGCCCTTCCTATGGGCTCCCATCCAGACACCCTTGGGTGGGCAACCTGCTTCTCTTCAGCTTGGCACAATTTATCCTTCTTCAGATCTGATTGGTTTTCTGGATTTCTTTGCTGGACTTCTTTCCACAGAGAAAGCGGCTGCCTGTTTCACCCTGCAAGATATGCTTTATGGAGGTGTCCATGGACAGCAAGGCACCTGAGGGTTTGCTTGGGACAAAGTTGAAAAGTGGTTTATCCTACTTAAGACCAGATTAAATGACTGTAACTTCCATGGAAACAGAGTTTGGGGACAGAGAAGGATAGAAAAACAATAGCAATTCAATTTGGGAGACTTGAAATGAAGAAGGCAGGAGCTTGCTGACCATCTCTCTTGACCTCTCCTCCTCCATCACATCCTCCTCTGCTCTCTGAATGACTGTGAGGTAATGCTGCGCTGCTCCCTCTCTCCCACCTCATGTTCATCAATCCGTAAGGATGCAGTGACCTGGCCCATCAGTGCCCTCCCTGACTACGTGCCCCCTGACATGGCACGCACCATGCACTGCCCCTGCTCACCTCGACTTGATTAATTCCTCACTTTTAACCCCTTCAGCCTTGCAGAAAACACATCTCCAGGGCCTTCTGGAGCTCTCCAACCTTTGGACTCAGGGAGAATTTTATTTGCATCATAGAATCACAGAATGACAATGATTTGGGTTGGAAGGGATCTTACAGATCATCTAGTTCTAACCCCCTGCCATGGGCAGGGACACCTTCCACTACACCAGGTTGCTCCAAGCCCCATCCAACCTGGCCTTGAACACTTCCTGGGTTGGCGCATCCACCACTTCTCTGGACAACCCATGCCAGTGCCTCACTAGCCTTTCTTCAAGCATTAGAGCACCAGCCTTACACAGGGAATTGCCTGTCCTGTGTTTTCCCATGGGGCAGGACAATCCAGTCCATAGGGAACAACCAGGAAAACCCAGCCACATCCCAAGGGATGAATTAAATCAGTCTGGTTAAACCAGTGCTGAACTCCTGGGCTGATAAAGTCACTCAGAAGCCCTAACTCTGATTATCTTAATTCCACTCCAAAATGAATTAAAACCAAAATAAAACAAATACGAAATGAAGGGCACTTTAATTCCATCTAAGAGCATCTACTTGGGATGTTAATGCCATTTAACTAATCCAGTCTAAAATTAATTTGCATTCATTTGCTTGAGATCCTCACCAGTACATGGGCTCTTATCAGAGCTCTTGGAAGTCTGCATATGCATTTCCCTAGCATGGCTGACAGAGCATGGAGCAGGTCCCACTGTGTCTCTCAGAGAGCTGGGGAAAATGGTAGAGTTTCACCCATGTCTTTAACAGACTTTTGAGTAGACAGAATAAAGGGAGTTTTCTGTTAGAGAGTAATCACTGCCAGCCCTGAAAAACTGAGCTATCAAGATATTTCTCCATGATGAAGCATAAAATCTTTCAAAACACAAATTTAAGTTCATTAAGTTCGTCCCTGAAAGGGGTGACCATCCCTGGCACGGGCTGTCCAGGGCAGTGGTGGGGTCCCCACCCCTGGAGGGATTTAAAAGCCGTGTGGATGTGACACTTGGGCATATGGGTTAGTGGTGGCCTTGGCAGTGCTGGGGGAATGGTTGGACTCAGTGATCTCAGGGGGCTTTTCCAACCTTAACAGTTATGATTTGTTAGCAAGGAAAGGGCTGGGGTAAAGTCATGTAAGAGTCTTTGCCCAGGCCTCTCCTCTGCCACTGATTTCCTTCTCAGTCTTGTACAAGCTCTCTGGTTTCTCTGCGAGTTCTGGGCAAATCATCCAGATGTGAGAAGACAATGTGACAAAATGGGGACCTTCTTTTTCCCAGGGCTACTGCAGGGGACGGCTCTTGCAGAAACATTAACCAGATCTACCAAATCTTGAGCGACTTGACTGGTACCCCCTAGCAGCCCATAGCTTAGAGCAGGAAGTCAAAAATCACATATTCACAGACTGGGTGAGGTAGGAAGGGAACTCTGGAGGTCATCAGAGGCAACCCTCTGCTCAAGCAGGACCACCCAGAGCCAGTTGCCCAGGACTGTGTCTTATCCCAGAATCACAGAATGGTTTGGGTTGGAAGGCACCTTAAAGTTCATTTTGTTGTGGAACAAAGACACTTCCCACTAGACCAGGTTGCTTCAAGCTCCACCCAGCCTGGTCTTGGACACTTCCAGGGATGGGGAAGCCACAGCTTCTCTGGGCAACCTGTGCCAGGGCCTCACCACCCTCATAGTAAAAAAATTTCTTCCTCATATCTAGTTTTAATCTTCCCTCTCTTAGTCTAAAACCATTCTCCCTTGTCTTATCACTCCAAGGACTATTCTTTGTTCTTTCCTTTCCTGTCCTCCCTCCTTTTTCATTGGGAAGAGCACCAAGGCATCAGCTAAATGTCTCCTAGGGAGGGTTTTTACAGATATGTGGTGTCTTAGAACAGGTGAACTCTCCATCAAGGCAGTTTGCACAGCTCAGTGGCTGCCCTGTCACCCCTTCTTGTCTCCCTGCACACACAGAGCCAGAAATGTAGCGGTTTCCAACACGCCTGAGCATCTTTCCTCCCTGCTTATAAATCACTTGGAGATGAAAGGCTGTTTGGAAGCTGAAGATGAATGCAGGAAACATTGATGCAAGCTGAGATTACTCAAAAAAGAACAAATGGTGGCAGGGGCCCTGGGCATTTAGTGATTCAGCCATCTGCCCCTCTTTCTCCCTAGACACCTCTGCACCTGGGCAGTGGTGGGACTTTTGTTTGTCCATTCCCCTCATTAGGAGCAGGTGCTTGAATGGGCACACGTACAGTCAACAGTGCTTTCAAACAGGTGGGAAATGAGCCATGATGTAAGAAAGTAAAATACACTCTCGTGATTAACCTGCAGTTCTAGCTGCTTCTAGGAAAACACATGCACCATTAACTGTGCCCTAAGTGCAAATGGGATCAGGGTGCTCGGAGGCGTGGCACTGAAATGCATAGAGCTTTGGTTGTTCTTGAGCACAAGCGCCTTTGAGATGTCTGGAAATGCATGGTGGCTCTGTGATCACAGAATCAGAATTGTTTAGGTTGGAAAAACCCTCTAAGACCATCAAGTCCAACCATTCCCCAGCATTATCACAACCATTGCTTAACCATGTCCCCAAGTGCCACATCTACATGTTCTTTTAACAATTTAAGGGATGATGGTCCCACCACTTCCCTGATCATCTTGTTCCAGTGTATGTCCACCCTTTCAGTGAGGAAATGATGTGATGGCTAACCTTGGAAAGGAACATCCTCCCCCACTGCTGTGAGCATCCTCAGCACCCATGGAAACAGTGCAGAGGTGTCAGCATTCAGTTGTGCCTGTTTCTGCCTGGGCTGTGCACATGTTGGCTGATGTTGGCATGGCTAGGTCTTCTTGGTGCCAGAGCTGGAGGGTGGGTTTGTCACATCAGCCCCTCTCTTCTGGACAGTCCATAGCAAGTGTGACCCAGAGCCCAAATCCCAGTTGTCCCTTATCTCCCTTTAATCATCCCCTCTTGCTCTGTGGCACCCATTCTCCCAAGTAGTACATCCCAGGTTTCAATACCACTTTCAGATCGGCTGAACATTTTAATCAGCTGTTTAGCAAACCCTCAAGGGCTGGCCATGAGCTGCACTTTATATCCAATCCATGCTGCCCATTCCTAAAATGCTGGACATGGGCATTCCCTGTTTCCTCCTCCTGCTAAAGTAGCAGCAGCCACAAACAGCTGGGCTCCTGCAGGCTTTCCCCAGTGGAGAGAAAACCATCACATTCTCTGTTAGATGTCTCAGAATTAGATCTCAACTTACCATGTGTGGAAACATCCTTAAATCATCAGGCACATCCTTCAGGACAGGATAAACCTTGAATCCACACTGAGCTGTTGGGCAGGAACATGTGCCTGTGTTATGCAGTAGGGTCTACACAGTTCAGTACCATAGTGCGTGTGCACTCCCTTTGCTGTTCTGGTTGTGGGATCAAGGGGGGACTGCATGGAAATAATTACCCTTTTCTTGCTTTTTTCCTCATATTAGAAAATGTATTGGAGGACATTTTAAACAAAGTCGATTCCCAACAGCATCTAGACCAGTTCAAGGCAACATGAGGAGCTGAGCCATTGGAAAAGTCATTTTAGGCCGAGAGGGTGGGAGGAGATGGAAATATGGGCAGTGAAATACATCTCAGTGAAAAATGAGGGAGTTGTTCCAGTTGACTTTTTCCAACAGAAGGCATGGCGGGTGTGAGGTACTCCCCTCCAGGAATGCCTTATCTGCTCTCCCATAGCCAGTGTTCCACCCCACTGAAGGGACGGCACTGACTCACGGCCCCTTTTTGGCTTCATCCCTGGGTCTAGTTGGTGAAGACAGCGGAGCTGGATCCTAGGCAGAACTACCTGGTGGGATTTCATCCCCACGGAGTCCTGGCAGCTGGAGCCTTTCTCAATTTCTGCACAGAGGCATCAGGCTTTTCCACGGTCTTCCCGGGCATCACCCCACACCTGATGATGCTTTCCCTGTGGTTTCGCATCCCGTTCTTCAGGGACTATGTGATGAGTGGAGGTAAGGAGTACGGGCCTCTGGCAAGCAGTGGGATGGGTGGATGCTTTTTTGAGAAACACAGAATAAAGATGCATGGGGAAGAGGAGTCAAGAGTCTGTTTTTCCGCATCTGGGGCCAACTGGATCCCATACATGGATGCAGCTATTGGAGAAGGCACCCCAAAAACTCTGAAGTTAAAAATTGCCCTCCTCACTGTTATCTCTGTTGTTCAATTTCATAGATGGTCTCTGTGCTCAGGGCATCACTGTGCCAGGGGCTGTGTAACAGCAAAACACAGAGCAAATTTGGAACAGAAATGCTGAGAGCAGCAGGGCAGGGTGGTCCTGTATTTCTTTCCATGAAAATCATATTCAGGCTTGAAATGGTGAGAAAAAACCTTCCTTTTCTGAAGCATCTGCTGCTTGCAGGGAAGCAGCATCCAGGGAGAGAGGGTGAAAATAACAGCTCATGCTGCTGCAAAATGACATGGCAGGAGAGGAAGAAGTAGTGAAAAGGAATAGGAAAAGGAACAGGTAAGAGTTAAATGGAGAGAGGGGAATGGGAGTTTTGAGAGATTTTCGGACACCAGCAGTATGACCTCCATCTCTCACCAGTTGGGCTGGGTAATGGTAACTTCTCCAGCTGAATGTGGGCAGAATTCAATAGACTAAACACAGGAATCCAGTTCCATCTGATGTACTCCAGGGTACCCATTACCCTGTTTTCCACATAAACTCTGGCTCCTGATGCTGAAAAATTATTTACATGGAGAGTGAGAAATCAAAACAGTAAGATATATGAGAGACTTATGACCCAGGCAAAGCAAGGTTTAATCACTGTAATGTGGGAGTTGGGTGCATAGCTCATTTTCAGGTCAATTGAATCCATTTCACAAAGAAGTTTTAATGTGCAAATTATTTCAGCCCCTGAAATGAGGACTTTTTTAAAAAAAAAGAAGTTCATTTCTGAAGTAAAGATTTCTAACTTATTCAAGTAAACAACACCAAGGGACCAAATCCTTCATTAAATTCCACTTTAAATTAGCACCATCCAGTGAAACTTATGTGTGTTTTGACCTAAAGCAAATGTTCCCCTGACTTCAGAATGATTCAGGATTAGAGATGGTCTCACTTGACAACAAAGTGAAACAGATTTTCCCTGGGGCTTAAGTGTTAGTTCTCAGTTTACTTTTTTTCTGATTTTTTCCCCTCATTTCTCACTTCTGAGCCAGACAGCAAAGGGGTAATTGTGTGTTCACCCAGCAGAGCTGTGCACAAATCCAGCACCTTTTAAGGGAGCTGGGCTGGGGTTTTCAACTCTGAAAATAAAGTGTATAGCACTCCTCCAGAGATGGATAATGGGGAAAAAAGGTCCAGAGCAGGCCACAGTGGGGTGGATTTTACAGACGGGTTTTACTTTTAATTCCTCTCTGCTCCCCAGGCCTTGTCTCCTCAGACAAGGAAAGTGCTTCCTACGTGCTGCAGAAGCCTGGAGGGGGGAACTTGCTGGCCATCATCGTCGGAGGGGCGCAGGAGGCCCTGGATGCCCGGCCGGGATCCTTCACCTTGCTGCTGAAGAACAGGAAGGGATTTGTGCGCCTGGCCATCCAGCACGGGTGATGCAGGGGCTGGGGTCCAGGGGTGCTGAGGGAGGAGCGCTCTGGTCTGTGGCTGGTTAACGGGATGTTTCTTTTTTGGAAAGGAACTTTGTTTTGGGGTGGACTTTTCTAACTGTGACACCCTTCTATTGGCTTTGACTCCCTGCAGCACTCCCCTGGTCCCTGCCTTTTCCTTTGGGGAGAATGATGTCTTCGATCAGGTGACGAACCCCAAGGGCTCCTGGCTGCGGAGGATTCAGCACTGGCTCCAGCAGATCATGGGCATCTCCCTTCCCCTATTCCATGCACGAGGCATCTTCCAGTACAGCTTCGGGCTGATTCCCTACCGACGGCCCATCTGCACCGTGGGTGAGTCAATCCACAGAACTCTGGCATGATGCCAGACACACTCAGTCTGGACAAACTGGGGAAACAGGGACAGTCCCTGGGTTGTCCTGCCAGGCTGAAGCATCATGCCAGAGAGCAGAAGCAGTGGTGGCCCAGAAAGGTGCCTGCAAAGCAGCATCCCCAACTGTTCACATGTCACACTGGTTTGGCAGTCTGGCTGGACCTCACGACAGATCCCAGGTCATCTGGGCTGTGCTGGGAAAGCCCCAGAGCAAGCGTGGCCACCCCATCACACCTGTGAGATACAGACGACCCCAACCCCAGCACAACCTGGTGACACAAGCCACTGCCATAGGATTGCAGGAAACATCACCCAAGCCAGTTCACAACACAAGTAGGACCAGCAGGTCAAGGGAGAGGATTCTGCCCCCACCTGCAGAGCTGCCTTCAGCTCGGGGGCACAAATGTCAGAAGGACGTGGCGCTGCTGGAGTGAGTCCAGAAGAGGCCATGGAGATGCTTCAAGGGCTGGAGCCCCGCTGCTCTGGAGCCAGGCTGGGAGAGCTGGGGGTGTTCACCTGGAGAAGAGAAGGCTCCAGGGAGACCTCAGAGCCCCTTCCAGTGCCTAAAGGGGCTCCAGCAGAGCTGGAGAGGGACTTTGGACAAGGGCATGGTGTAACAGGATGGCAGAAGTTCTTGACTGTGAGGGCCTGGCACAGGTTGTCCAGAGAAGCTGTGGCTGCCTCACTTCTCTGGCAGTGCCCAAGGCCAGGTTAGACAGGGCTCGGAGCAACCTGGGGTAGTGGAAGGTGTCCCTGCCCATGGCAGGGGAGTGGAACAGGATGATCTTTAAGGTCACTCCCAACTCAAACTGTTCTGTGATTCTGTGAACACCTAAGCCGTTTGCAGATTTGCTCAGTGTCCTGTGCAGACACACCTGCAAATCCAAACCTATTTGCATGTGAAGAAGATGAGCTATTTTGGCCAGAGACCATGTCCATAGAAGACCAAATTTCAAGAAAATCTTTGGTTTTGAACAAGTTTTTCAACAGCTCCATGCTTGGCCCACAAGCATGGCCAACGCTCTGGGAATTAATCTAATTAATGACGCTGTTTGGAATGGTCAGCACTTACCCCACTGATTAAGTTTGACAGCCAGCAATTACTTCTAATTGTATTGCAATTGTTTGGATTGCCTCAATGGTTTTATGAGCTCTGTAGTGTCACAAAGACTCTTCATTAATTGGATGAGAAATAGCATTACAAGATGTTGAAACCCTCTGTCACTTGACAAACACAATTTGAGTAAGAGACCAGGACAAGAGAAGTACCTCATGGACTTCCCTGTTCCCTGCCAGGCACCTGGTCCTGCTCCTGGTGGCTCTGGGAGACAGAAAGGCTCTTCTAGTGGTAGGAATCAAAATAACTAGATTTTTCCTTGAATAAAACAAGATTTTTTAAAGGTAAGAGGGTACTAGGTTTCTAGTAAAAATCAGATGTTTCACAGAATCTTTAATCTGCCTCACTTTCCCCATTTGCAATGCAGATTCCCAGGCCCATGTGGAAACAGTATAGAAAGTCCAACCCAAATATTATCTTGCCTTTATATTGTCTTTATCTGCAGCACACCCGAGATGTGAGGAGCAGCTCTTGGGACTGCATTGGGATACAGCACTTTTCACTTCAAAAAGCTGCACAAAGGGTCTTTGGCATTAATCAACTTCTCAGATGGGGAAACTGAGTCAAGGAGAGGTGTGATCTTGGAGGCAAAGAGCTTGGTCAGGATCTGAGCCACCACCATCCTTCCTTGGTTGTGCTACCTCCCAAGCTCCAGGACGTGACTGGTCATATTGACCTGTCCATCCTGGAGAGGCTGACCTCAGCGCTGTGCTAGGGTGAGCAAAGTGTTCAGAAGGATCCGACACTGGCTCCTGCTAACGCCTGTGCTTCTTTTCCAGTTGGGAAGCCAATTCCAGTGCAGAAGAAGCACAGACCCTCCGAGGAAGAAGTTGATCAAGTCCATCAAAAATACCTAAATGAGTTGTCCAAGTTGTTTGAGGAGCACAAAGCTACATATAACATCCCAGAAGACAGCCACCTGGAATTTATATAGAGTGCCTCAAGCAAGGTGAAACCATGGAGATCAAGCTCCAGGTTTTCCCTTTCTCTGGAACAACTTTGCAACCTCAACATAGTCACAGTTAGCACGTGCTCCATATAGCCTGGGGATAAGGGCTGGATTTTCCTGGTATTTGAATGGGTGCAGAGCCAGATTTTTCCTTTTTTCTTCATGTAGGACACATAAAAGATATAAAAAGGAAGAAGAAAAAAATCCCTTTTGTGGTCAGCACTATCAAAACTCCCCAGCACAGAACTCACACTTCCAGTCTGGCACGGGTGCCAGTTTATCCAGATATTTTGAGGCAGATCTGACTTATTGAAATGATTTCCTTCGCATTATTTTCATGTTGAGATGGGACAATGAGTGATATTTTCTGCTAGAGGCATATGTTTTTCAAAATATAATTCTTCTAGATCAACAAATGAACATTGTTTGCTCGTTGCTCTCCATGTCTTTAATTGCTCTAGGCTGTTTTCTCACCACCTGAAGCACAGTTTATCAGGAAGCTCATATTGCCCGTGTGATGACAGGCACCCTCAGCAGCAACACGATGCCATAGCCCACTGGGGCAAAAGAAATTAAATAAACTCCACTGGAAATATGTATTGGAACCATAAAGCAATACTAAATATTGTAAAGAAACCCACTCTGGCCGTCACACTCTCACCACCTGAGCTGGGACTGAGGCCCCTTGGCAGCTCCACACTCCACACCCAAATACTCAGACAGGAATTCCTTACTGACTCGACCAAGAGAATCCCATAGCCCAGTCACAGAAAAACGGACCGTAAAAAGAATTAAATCATGCAACAACAAAATAGCAGCTTGGGGCAGAAGCCTCCAAAAGCGAGGAGGAATCCCCTGCAAAAGAAACCCTGGGCTTTTGTGCCCTTACTGTCTGTGTGGCAAAGTCTGGGCTACTCCACCTGGGCTCTGCCACGTCTCAGGGCATCAATTCACCTGGCTGTGCCACAGGTCCATGTGACCTTTTGTTGTGCAAAGGGTCGGCATTTAACAGCCTCTTGCCTCAGGCTCTTGTCACCAGAGCTCAATCTGCATCTGGCACTGCAGCTGCCCCTGAGCTGCCGGCTCTGAATGCATTCTTTAACAGTTAGATTAGAAATATAAATTAGAAATAAATTTATAAAGTCTAGGGACTCATCCAAAGGGTTCACCGTACCTGGGCTCCATGAGTCCTGCTTCTAACTTGATTAGTTTAATTCCAGACAGCCCTGCATGGGAACACTGTAGCAGTCACCAGCTATGGCAGCGTGGTCACTGTGCATTTTGTTTTACAAATGAGACCATTTCCTTACGAGAGAGGAGCACGACCAGGGGAGCACGACCAGGACATGGGGGAAGGGAGAAGTGATTTAGGCCAGGAAATATCCACTGGGGTTTGAGGACCCGCATTTGGCAGGTGATCAAGGCTTTAAATAGCTGCTTCCTTTTGATATCCAGAACTTCATTAAACTCTGCACTTAATGGGATTTTGCAGCGTGGAAGTTTCAGGTGGCAGGAAGCCACCTGCTCAGATCACTCCTACAGAGCTCCGATACCTTCACCTTCTCCTCTCTCCCTCCCTTCATTTATTTCTCTTCCTCACATCCCATTCCCCCTCTGCGAGGAGCCACCAAAAATCCTGCAGATCACATACACTTCATTTTTGTTCCTGAAACAGCAAGAATTGTATTTAGCAAGAACAACTTGTTAAAATACTGAAAACTCTGTCTCAACTGACAATACCAGGCCATCATTGGGTTTTGTTTTCTTCTCCCTTTCCTCCTGCCCTGACCAAGTTATTCCACTGGATTCTTGATCTGAATGACCCGCTGTAAATCTCTCCCATTCCCAGAAAACAAGCAGCAGCAAGGAAGAATTTAATGGAGCCCTTATCAACATTCTAAACACTCCTGTAATCCCACACTTAATCCAGTCAAATAAAGCAGGTCATGTGCTTGCTTTCTATTTTTCTGTTTCTTTTGTCCTTAATTAAGGACAGAGGTGCCCAAGCAGGAGGAAGATTTTATACATCAGAAGAATACAAATATTTCTCTCCCACCCTTTTCTCCTGGTGTTCACCATCATCAAAGCTTTACCCTAGCTCCAATTGTTTTTTATCTATCCTTTCTTCATCCTTTCCTTTTGCTGGCTATCCACCCACAGATCTCACAAATGTTGCTGTGACCTTCTGGAAACATCCTGATGGGGATCAGTGCCAGAGGGGAGTGATGGGGATGTGCTCAGGGTCACAGCATGGGGTGCTGTGGGGATGGGGGAGGTCTCCAGAGGTGAGGACAAGGAGCTCAGATCTTGATGCAATGGGAAAAAGAGCAAAGGTGCTGCTGTTGGGGTGGACATTAGCAGTGCATGAGGGAGAGGATTTGAGGAGATGCCAGATGAGTGGTTGGATGTGATGCTATTTTGTGGGTGTAGGAAATGGAGTGGGGGCAGGATGCAAGGTCATGAACAAGGACGGCAGATCTTAGTACAGACAAGAGGGGTTTGGTCAGTAGGAGTGACATTATTCTGCTTCCACTCCATTTAGAAGCCAGGTTAGAAGGTGTGCTCCCCAATTGTCCATGAAGGCCTTGGTCTTATCCTTTGGGGGCTGTTGTGGTGGTACCTCTGGTGCCAGAGACACACCTGTTGGGAGGTGGGTTGGCCCATCACCTTCCTGACCAGTGATGCCACCCTGAAAGAGAGAAAAGGCAGAAAACAGGAGGTCAGGAAAAAAATCCCAGGGATGCATGGGAAGGAGGATGCTGGAGCTGTCTGAGAGTTCTTGGGGTGGTCAGGGAGATGCAAGACCCAAATACAAAGAAAGATCACAGTGCTGGAGAGGAGGGGTCAGAGGAGGGTGTTGGCTGTACATAATTAGCTTCCTTCAAGGTCAGTTTTATCTGGCAGACTGGAACATGCCCTCGATCCTTCAGGGACCTATATAACCCAGGAGTGAGAGGTCAGTGCCTGGGCTTGTGTTAAATATAACATTAAGAACAATAATTCATAGGAATCCTTGCATCCAGGACTATTCAGGGTGCTCAGCACAACAAGAGGTCCCATCTCAAGGGGCCAGAGCTGTTTGCAAGTGAAATGCTGTAAGTCAAGAAACTTTTGTGCTATTTCAGCCTCACAAAGAGCTGTCTGGAGGATTAAAACTCCTCCGATGCTACACAAGGCAGGAGAAGCCAAAAGAAAAGAAAAGTGCTCAGAGCAGCCAAACCAAACAAAGTTTAGGTTTGGACTCTTCAGCACTGAAACTGACTCAGTTGGAGGCACAAATTACCTGACAGAGGGACCTCCGAGCTGTCACCTCAAAATAAGGACCACTTAAAGCTAAAACAACACCGTATGTTTCCTTCCAGCATGTCCACTCCCTCCTTCGGCAGCTGGCTTTGATTTGAGAAACAAGCCCAAGGAGAAGTGAAACATCCGATTGCCTCTTGCAAAAATTTCAGATTTCACCCTTTCTGGGACTTCTATGGAAATTCTAAATTGGAAAATACAGTAAGAAATAAAAGTGTGGTGATTCGGTATTCCCCTCCCGCCTGTCTCTTCCTCCCACCTCTTCCCTCCTGATCTCTCCTGTATTTCTGTGGAGAGAGGCTCTAATCTGGATTTGCCTTACTTAGCAGGTTCAGATCATGAGGCTCAGAAGGATACCTTTGACGACTGATGAATACAAAATATGGACTAATTCTCCAACAGGAGGAAAAGCCAAACAAAAAATGCTTTTTTTTCCCTTCTGCAGCTCTAATCCTGGAAAGTTGTCTTACCGCCCTGAGAATGGAGTTTAAAGGTTGCCTTCTGTTGCACCAAACAACTAGAAAAATGTGTGGTTTTCTTCTCAGGGAAAGATTTGCTGCTTTTAGTTCAATAAATTCCCAAAATGTGATATGCTAAACATCCCTCCCTCATGGCACACCTTTCAAGAAAGGAAATACAATTGCAAGTACACCTGAAACCCATCACTTTTAATTTAAAAAAAAGAAAACAAACACCAAACACCAAACCAAAACCAAAACAAAAACCCACATTTTTTTTGTTTCGTTTTCCATTTAAACATTTAGAAAACATGGGTCTCCTCATAAATATGGACTTTTTTTTTTTGGGTAATCTGTTCTGTCTGACTTGCACCCAATGAGCTTTTTTCTGCATCTCCCATTACCCGAGCTCACCTCTTGACACAGCCTTTCTGGAAGGAACCATCTGACACAGGATTTTGGCAAGCCACCTTTCTCAGGTTATAAAAACCCATCAGTGAAGAAATAACCTGCAATTGCCAATGTGCCACGTGAGGCAGGAGGCTTTATATTAGAGTTAAGAAAATACTGGGTATGATTCATCTATTTCTCAAGCTTGTGCCTGGTTTTACTCCTACCCGTGACCCCAGCTCCCTTGGAGATGCTAAGCCATTAACTTTGGACTGGCAACCTCTTGAGCCACCACAGCTCTGGGGCACAGGGGGCTTGTGTCCTTCAAAATACAAAATGTACTTATCAGGAGGGAAAACACCTGTAAAATCAGGTAGTCATGAACCGGCATCTTAGATGTCAGGGTACAAAATAATTCCTGTGAGCTAAAGGGATTCATGTTTTATTAAATTATAAGAAGCCAGCAAAATACAGCCCAAACATGATTTCAATGAGCAACTCAAGATGCTCTCAAAATTACATACAGAAAGCACTACAGGAAGGATTTGAAGTCACTTGGGTTAATGAAATGCTTGCAGACAACCATGAGTGCACGGATTGTCATGCATTCACAGCAAATTTTACATGCACAGAAGAAAAATAATGCAAACAAAAAAAATTCATGCCTAATTCTTGGTGAAGAAAGTTTTCTGATGCCCTAAATTTGAAGGGGAGCAACTGCCAGCAAGCAGTGCTTTTATCTTCACCACTGCCAGCAAGGACAGAACTTGGTTGCTCATCACAAACAAAAGCTTCATGGACAAGGGTGCATGTGGATGCTGAGGAACTCACCTCCACATCATGGAGTACCATGAACTGGGAGAGCAGTGTTGCACTGCCAAGAGCACATAAACAGGGCCATGAGGTCAGGATTTGCAGAATTGTTTACAAAGTGCTTAGCTTCTACCTTTGAAAAGGAGATCCTGTAAGCTGCCGTGCAGCAGGATCTCCTAGGAAGGCTAAGCACCTCCTTTTCCTCATCAGCAACCCAAAAACCTCGAGGTTCTCATTTGCTGGAATCAGTGTGTCCCTCAGAGAAGGGCATGAGCTGGGTGCTGGATTTTTCCATTCTATCTTTTGTATCAGTCCCATGACATTCCCTACAAATCCCACAGTGTGCCTTGCTTCCAGGAGTTGCCAAGCACTTAACAAGTAAATAGGATCCATAATCCCTGGAGAGGTGGAACAGGAACTCCTTTAACCCCTCTGTTGATGCTGGGCTGCTGTCTACCCGAGACTGTGAACGTCACAGAGCAAGAATAAGCATGACCTTGTGGCCCAAATTCCCAGATCATCTCGATCCAAGTCATCTGTGGTTGATTGGAGGAAGTCTGTAGCAAAGTTGAGACCCAAATCCTCCTGAATCATGGAGTAGTTCACCACCCTCACTGTAAAAAACTTCTTCCTTAGATCTAATCTAAATCAACTCTCTTTTCTACTAATACTTAGAGGTAAACATAGAGAGGGAGAAAGAAGAGTATCAGTCTAGGAAGAAATAGGCCAAACAAGTTGAAATTGCAAATATTTTAAAGCAAGAAACAGAATGGCTAAATTCTTTTTAAAAAATGAGAAATAAAGAGGTAAAGACCAGATTTCACAGGTATTTAGTATAAAAATTATTCCCTTCCTTGGAAAGTGCAGATGACACAGAGAAAGTCCTCTCTGCATTAACCCCATTGCCCAGGAGTCCCTGCAGCCTCACCTCCACTTTGGGTGGCCATCTCTGTTAGTATTTCCTCTTTGCTTCCTTCTTAGCCTGCTACCCTATTTGACATCAGTTCCCTGTAGAAACCCCTGCAATCCTGGTGTATCAGACCTCCCTGTGCCTGGGATGTCCACATGTTTTGGCCAAGGACTGGGATGGGGTGGATTTCACATCTCGCTGAGAGAAGCAGCACAGAGGTCACTGCAGCCCTGGCACAGCACACCGATGATGATAGGATGTGCTACTGGTTCTACCCAGCCAAACTTTAGGGCTGGGTGTGGCTGGAGCAACAGGGAAGGTTAATCATCATTGAAAGCTTTATTTGGGTAAGGAGGCCTTCTACCACTTCACTTTCCTTTGTATTGACCAGCACTGAGCATTAGGAGCATTAGAAGCATTAGGAGCAATGAAACCCCGTAACAAGAAAAACCATTGGACACTTGTGTCTGTAAGAAGGAACAAATATTGATCACTTCCTAGCAGGTCACACTAAAACTGGCCTCACGAAAGATCTTCCAAAGCCTATTAGCTAAGGCACATCCTGTGGGAAATCCTCTTAGAGCAGTGGAGGTGACAGTGCAGCTGATATTACTGTTCTCAGCACTGCAATCATAGAGAAATGGGCCTGGGAAGGGGTATTATGAGGTCAGTGGGGCCATGCCCTTTATCTCAAGGAAGGATCAAGTCCATCCATGTCAGGTGTCACCAGGCAGACATAGTGTTAATATGCCCTTAAAGACTTTCTGTGATAAAGGTGCCACAACCATCCCAGAGAATTTATGCCTAACCCAAATTTTAACTCAAATTCTCAAGGGTGTAATTTTTTCCCATCCAGTATGGGCATGAAAGCAAGATTATTCCCTTCTCTGGATCTGTCTTCATGTCATGACATATCATGTCTTCTCAAGCCACAGTTTTGCAGGCTAAACTATGTTTATTTGATCAGTTGGATACAGAAAAACCTCCACAACAATCTGTATCAGAATGGGTGCTTGAGTGTACACAGACATGTATATTTTGATGATCATCTCAACTTCTGGGGTTATGAGGACTTCCATGAGTCTGAAAGTACTCCCAATATAAAAGCGCTCTTGGAAAATGGCCTGTGGAAGGAGGATTTCCCTTCTTCCCATTTATAGCCCAAAGCTGTTGATCTGTTCTTGGGTATCCTCAAAACACAGGTCCATATTTGTCCAAGAAATTTCTCATGTGGCACATCGCTGAAAAGACCTGCAACGTGTTCTAGTTGAAGATGTCGCTGCCCGTGGAAGAAGAGGGGTTGGAGTAGATGATATTTAAAGGTCCCTTCCAAGCCAAACCGTTCTATGGTTCTATGATAAACTTTTCTTAGAACACTCCAGAAGTATGGGATGAGATGAAGAGCCACTGAAAGGCTCTGTAGAGAGTAAAGACAACCTCAGGTGACCAGATCAGTTTTTTGTTCTTCAGCCTGTAGATGCCAATAACAAGCATCACTCTTACCCTGCATTTCCTGGCCTGTTCCTGCAGCCATGGAGTGCACAGGGAGCAATTGCAGAAACAGTCCTGTTGCAGTCAGCATGACTCCCTGGGTAAGTAAAGAATTGTCTGGTGCCTACAGCCCACATGCACCTGTGGATAACTGCTGGGACCCGCAAGAGTTGTGAAACAAGGTTGGTGCCTTTTTCCTGCAGACTTTGTTAATTCTGAGGTTTTTTACAGTTTTATATTTGACTGTGATGCAACCCCCTAACTTTAACATCATGGGGAACTGAGGCACCTCTAGTTCTTTGATCCATCACATGTAATCCCTCCATTAATTCCTGAAGTAGCAGGGCTGTAAAAAATATTGTAGAAATTATATGCTTTCCACATTTCAAGATATTCTAACACGGTGGGGAGTCTCAGTTTATTGCTCAAATTGACTGAGCCAGGAGAAATTAAGATTCAACCTCCCACAGGATGTGCAGAAACCCTTTCTGCCATGCAACATGCAGAGTGCTGTGGGGAGGGTGTGTTAGCTACCTTCCTGAGGGAAAGAGAGGAATTTCTATTCCAAGATCCTTCTTCATCCACAATGGGAAGGCATTTTCAACCATGCATGGCTTCTAGGGAGGTGCTTTGAAATTTAAGAGCCAATATAGAATATCCAACCATGCATGAGTCAAAGTCCCAGAGACAGAGGTATTTTGGCAGCAGAACCCTGCCAAGAGTGGCCTTCTGGTTTTTTTAGTAGCAAATGGTGCTGGAGGGTGTCCAGAGAAGGACAACAGAGCTGGGGAAGGGTCTGGAGCACAAGTCATATGAGGAGCATCTGAAGGAGCTGGGGGGGGCTCAGCCTGGAGAAAAGGAGGCTCAGGGGGGACCTTCTCCCTCTCTAAAACTCCCTGACCAGAGGGTGACCAGGTAGGGGTCGGGCTGTGCTCCCAGAGAACAAGTGACAGGACAAGAGGAGATGGCCCCAAATTGCTGGGGTTTAAGTTGGATATTAGGGAAAATGTCTTCATCAAAATGGTGATCAGACAGTAGGACAGGTGGTGGAATCACCATTCCTGAAAGCATTCGGAACACATCGGATGTGGCACCTGGGGATGTGGGTTAGTGGTGCCCTTGGCAGTGCTGGGGGAATGGTTGGACTCAATGATCTTAGAGGGCTTTTCCAACCTAAATGGTTCTATGACTATGACTCTAAGTGCCTACAAGAAACCAGGTAGCAGAAATAGCATGAGGAGAAACATCAGGTAGGTCTTGACACTTTGCACCAGGAGTTCTATGCTTTTCTCTTCGCATCTGCATTTCCGATTTTGTAACTGGGGCCTTAACTTTTTTTTCTGTGCTAAAATAACCCTCAATGTTAATTGGTGTGGTGGCTGGTAAGCACACTTGCTCTAAAACAGAAAACGAAAGCATTGCAAACAAGCCCCAAAACTTTCCTTCAGCTATTTCTGTAGTGTAGAGAAGCAAAACTTCAGCTTTTGATAGACAGAGGCACTTCAGAGCAAGAGCATTTGTGTCTTGTCCCAGACCACTGACAGTGATGCTGTCCTGCATTTGTAGGGGAGAGCTCAGGGACAGGGTGAAAGGAGGCAAAATTATCTTTGCAAGGCATAATTAGCAAGGAGGAGTCTGATTGCAGCTGTTCTCATAGGTGAGGGCTTCTAAATGAGCACCTGCCTCTTCTGGATGTCCTTCTAAATTTCAGATCATTATTATTGATTTGTGTTGCAGGAGCTTCTCATCCATGGTCCAAGGAGAATCACGGTAAGTTTTGATTTAACAATCTTGCCTCGTAGCTGGAAGTTGCAGCCAGACTTAGCCAAAGGGGAAAATCTGTAAAAATACAAATAAAAAAAGGTAAAATCTCTGGTAGAAATGGTGAAATTTGCCATAGCAAAGGCAAGCAAAGCTCTGATATTCACATCCAGACAGACCTCCAACATCCTTGGGGAGAAAGAGCATCCTCACGAAGGAGACTCACTCAGTCTGAGACCCGCCTGAGTACCCCTGGTTGGCTTCCAGCCCCTCATCAGCAGAAACCATTTGGTCCAAGACCTCAAAGGGCATCTTGGGCAGACTAAACTGGGCCTGTGAACTACCCATAAAGCAGAGGTGGGTGGGTGACAGTGTGCCCCTAAGCCCCACACCTCACGCAATGGGGAAAATGGCTCAGCAGATGCCATGTGTTCTTCTCTCGCACCTTTCCTCTGCACAAAGCTCACACAAGTTCTGGTCCTGCACACCAAGGATGGGCCTGGGCAGCCCAGGTTGGAGGAACTTCCAGCTGCAACATTTCGAGGCTGGGATCAAAGAACGACAGGATCATAGAATAGTTTGGGTTGAAAGAGGCCTTAAAGATCATCTCATTCCAGCCCCCCCGCCACGGACAGAGACACCTTCCACTATCCCAGGTTGCTCCAAGCCCCATCCAACCTGGCCTTGAACACTTCCAAGGATGGGGTGGCCACAGCTTCTCTGGGAAACCTGTACCAGGGCCTTAGCAACCTCATAGGGAAGAATCTTCCCAATATCCCACCTAACCCTGCCCTGTGGCAGTGGGAAGCCATTCCCCCCTGTCTTGTCCCTCCAGGCGCTTGTCCAAAGTCCCTCTTCAGCTCTCTCGTAGGCCCCCTTTAGATTTTAGAAGGCTGCTGGAAGATCTCCCTGAACCCTGTGCTCTCATGCACATCCCCTTCCTCTTCTATGAGATCTACATGCTCAGAGTCATCCATGCACAGACTTCACTTCCTCTCCTCCCACTGAGACAAATCCCTGGATGTAGGTATGGACTTTATAAGAAAGCAAACTGACACCTCCCAGTTTGCAATCCTGAGGAACCCTTCCTTACACCTTAGAAAGGCCATGAACACCCTCCCAGTTTCTAAAAACCTACAGCTTTTCTCCAGCCAGGGGAAGAGACAAACATCAGACAACATGGAGCAGAGACACACCAGCTTAAAGGAGGCAGTCTCTGAGGAAACAACCCACAGCTTCTTTTCATGGAGCAGAGGTACCAGAACTTGTCATGCTACGCCTTGAGAAACCAAGTGCCTATGCAGCAGTGGGGAACTTGCCTCTCTGCCCTGTAGCAAGGTGGTCTCTCCTCACTAGGCCACTCTGCAAGATTGAGGTGCATCTTTCCTTCTCGCCTGCTTGAAATCATCCTGTGCTCTGTGTGGTGTTGAAACCTGCAGGGAGGAATCTGGGGCAAAGGCAGGATTTCTCAGCCTCTGCTTTTCTCTGCAACGGGAGCTGCTGCTGGAGGGCCCCCAAAGGACTCAGGGAGGTTTGCTACAATTGGTAAAATCCTTGGAGGCTGGAAAGCATCAGAAACGGGCTAATTCCATGAGGCAACTCTTGTTTATGTCCATGGCAACTGCAGGTGATCTGTTGGGTAAATTTCTCCTTTCTTTCATCCATTTTTTCCTTATGATATTGGGACTGATGGATCCTGCACAGGATTTGGGGCCAGACCTGTCATGCCCAGGGTGGTGGAGACTCCTTAAGAGGTTTGACTGGCTGGAAGGTCAGGAGGGGAAGGACAACCTTGGCTAACAGTTTGAAAGCCTTCCTTACTGGCCTTTGTTGCTCCCAGGGAATGGAGGGTGTAAGATGCTTTTACTAGGAATTTGCCTGGCATGAGAGCTGGGATGGAGGCAGGGAGGTGAGGAGGAGCACTTGCCTTGGCACCATCAGAAATGCACGGTCTGTGTGTGGCTGGTCACCTTTCCGAGATCTGTGCCTCAGTTTCCTCTCCTGTGTTTGGAGGCTGATGCTGTCCCATGGCTGTCTGGTTGCAAACACAGAGGTTTGAGGAGTTCACAGGGAAGCCTTTAAGAAAATGCAGTCTTCATTGTGGGCAAGAGCTGAAAATGCTCATTTTTTAAGAAGTATAACGTGATACTTCTTCCTAAAAGATTATGATAGTTTCCCACCTTTCAATAAGGGGAAACTATTTTTTCCCTATTATATTTAACCAGTTTCCCATGTCTCATTCTCCCACACCCTTCTTAGCAAAGAAAGCAAATGTATTTGAGAAACACTCTAAAATCACCTTTTTTTGGGCTGTGTGTGCCAATTCTTGTTATGCAAAACCCCCTGCAATTGGATTAAAAGTGGAGCTGGTCAACTGTCTATTACTAATTCTCCAGTGCTCATTCAGCACAGGGACCAAAGTTCTTTGGACATACAGTTAATTTTTAGATGCTCTAATTTTAGACTGTAGCTAGGCAGCTCTACCCTGACTTGCTGCCAACAGCCAAAATCTGTCTTTGCTCTGTGACTTGCATAAATCTTCCTATCTGTCTGGTGAGGAAAAGTGAGGGTGGGACTTTTTTTTTTTTTATATTTATATATTTTATTTTGGTTTAAATGCCCTCCAGCACAAAGCTCACTGTGAAGTCTCTCGCAGTTTTGGCCCGAACTTTGCTTCCACTTGTGAAAAAAAAGAGGTGTAAGTGCAGCTTAGAAGGGGAAGAAATGGCTACATTTCAAAACCTCTGTAATATTAAATAACTTTTAACTGCATGAACAAAAAAAAAGCAAGTGCTGTGAAAACAGCTGATGCCAGCTTTGGGCACCGATGTGGTTGTACCATTAACCAGTGAGTTGCAGAGGAGATACTCTTTGCTCCAACACTCCCAAAAATAGTGGCTGTGTACCCTGAGCATGGAAGTTTGCAGTGTTGGTGCTCCTACCCCAAACTGCACCTAATACATGGTGAATCATCAGAAAGGATACAGGACCAGTATCCAACAGGTGGGCAGAAGAAATGTGGCATTCCCCCTGTGCTGGGCACTGCTGAGGCTTCTTGAGTGCTCAGATCAGTTTTAGGCCCCTCACACCCAACAACGACCGTGATGGGCCAGAGCTTTTCCCCCAGGGAAGGGAATGGAGCTGGGAAAGGGGCTGGAGCACCAGGAGTGGCTGAGGGAGCTGCTGGGGCTCAGCCTGGAGAAAAGGAGGCTCAGGGGGCACCTTCTGGCTCTTCACAGCTCCCTGACAGGAGGGGGCAGCCAGAGGGGTGGGTCAGGCTCTGCTGCCAGGGAACACGGACAGGATGAGAGGAAACAGCTTCAGGTTGCCCCAGGTGAGGTTTAGGCTGGATATAAGAGAATATTTCTTCCCTATGAAGGTTGTCAGACATTATAATAGGCTTCCCAGGAAAGTGGTGGAATCATCTCTGGAAGTGTTCGAAAGGCATGTGGATGTGGCATGTGGGAACATGGTTTAGTGGTAGCCTTTGCAGTGCTGGTTTAACAGTTGGATGGGATGATCTTAGAGGGCTTTTCCATCCCAAATGATTCTGTGATTCACTGCCCCAGGTTTTACCTTCTCCTTATCCTTTCCTTGTACCAATGGTCTGCTCATCAGTCAAATTTGCTTTTAACACAGTCTGGATAAACTCAGGCTTTGCCCTACCAGCTAAATAAAAGCTTGTTCTTCCTTAGTTTCTTTGCTGGGGATGTCCCAGGATGAAAAAGTCCCAGGGATATGTTGGTAGGGGTTCTGAACAACATGGTCTTGTGGAAAGTGTCCCTGCTCATGGCAGGGGGTTGGAACTGGATGATCTTTAAGGTCTCTTGCAACCCAAACCATTCTGGGATTCTGGGATTCTATGTGTCAATGCACTCCCAAGGTGCCCACAGCTGCAGAAATCCCTCTGGAGAAGAGGCTTTTCTAGGCTCTGCCATGCAAGCATTCCTTTCCCAAGCAAATTCTTTGAAGGAAAAACCTGATAAATACCTGGGATATAATAGCTGAGTATGACACTGACACCTGGGGAGGGTGTAAAGCACAACCTGGCTGAAAATCAAGCCATAGGGTGGGGGCTTGGACAATTTGGCCACATGAGCTGGATCCTCCATATGTAAATGTCAACCAGTTCAGTGATCATGGTGATGCTCAGATGTCTGCAGGTATCTCATCACAGGCTCTGCTGAGGTCTTCTGGGGAGGGAGGCATTGCTGCCTGCTCACGCAGCTCTTTCTGGCTCTGGACAGGGTAGTGGATGCCTTTGCACCCTGGCAAAACGTGAGCCAATGTCACTGGACCATGCTGATGGCCTGGCCCAGAGTGACTTCATGCATCTGTAACATGTTGTCCTGTTATGCTCCAGTTAGGAAGTGTATGGTGGCTTTGAACTGAAAGAAAGCAGGTTTAGATTAGAGATTAGGAAGAAATTCTCATGAGGGTGGTGAGGCCCTGGCACAGGTTGACCAGAGAAGCTGTGGCTGCCCCATCCCTGGAAGTGTTTAAGACCAGGTTGAACAGGGCTTGGAGCAACCTTAGAAGGTGTCTCTCTTCATGGCAGGGGGTTGGGACTAAAGGATCTCTAAGATCCCTTCAAACCCAAACCATTCTGTGTTTCTACGATCCTGTAATGAGCCACGCACAGATTGTTAATGGGTTCAGAGATACCCTGGTCACTTATTTTGCATATCTGAAGTGTGGCTGGTTCCTACCCATATGGCAGAGACTTCTCTGGTGATGGAGCATTGGAAAGTACCAGTCTGGGCTCCAAAAATCATAGCACCTAGCTCAGAAGCATGAACAGAGAAGAAGGTCCAGGTACTGCTGCGCACCTGGGGTGACAGAACATTTCCACCCACCCACAAGAACAAACAGGACTTGCAGAATCCCACCAGAAGCCACAGCCAGAAGCAGGAGAGACCAAGTTGAGTTTTGAAGCTCATGAATTCAAGACTAAGGAAAGAGGTGAAGGATCAAGTGCGAAATTCCTACAATGAATGAAGCCTCCACTGACTTTCTGCTACCTCAGTACAAAATGCTAAAAATACCCTTGGGGAGGTGACGGATGGACCTTCATAAAGGCAGGTGCAGATGTCCAGGAGCATCATTTCATCAGCACTGCTGTTTGTGAGAGCCTCCCAAGTGGCACGTGGAGGCTCAGGTTGCATTTTGGACTGATGTGAGTTGTCCCAATCCTCCTGTGCCTGAATTAACTGCAAAGGAAAAGGACACAGTGTTTTGGAGGACACACAATGCAAAGTAAGCACAGATGCCAAAATCACATTTATGGCAGGGAGGAAAATACCTTCTGTAGGAGTGAAAAAGGGGTCTTGTCACAGTTTTGCCTACTTGGCAACTTGACAAAACAAATCTTGCTGGTTGGCTGACTCAGGTTCAAACTCCTTGTTAAATCCCAGCTCTTACTGTCTGGCTTGTCATTTACTGATGGTAAGAATCACATCCCTGTGAGAGGATGATTGTGATTCAGAGGAGCATACAGGGAGGATATAGGGAAGAAAGCAGGTATGATCTGGAGGTCCCTCTGGTCTGAAAGAGCTCTTTGGTGGGGCATAATTTGGCAGCACAAACTTGGTGTTCTTGCAAAGTCCTCCTGCTTAATGCAAGGCTTTCCCTTTCCATGAGGATGCTATTCATGCACAAAAAGTGATCTGCAAAGAGAGCAGAAAGAGATTTCCAATCTGAATTCATCCCACTGCACACATCAGGAGAGGTGCTGGAGCATGTCTGGAGAACAGCAGCAAGGCTGGGGAAGAGTCTGGAGCACAAGTCATATGAGGAGTGTCTGAAGGAGCTGGGGGGGCTCAGCCTGGAGAAAAGGAGGCCCAGGGGGGACCTTCTGGCTCTCCACAACTCCCTGACAGGAGGGGGCAGCTGGGGGGGGTCAGGCTCTGNGGGGGGTCAGGCTCTGTTGCCAGGGAACAAGGGACAGGATGAGAGCAAACAGCCTCAAGTTGCTCCAGAAGAGGTTTAGGTTGGATTTTAGGGAAAATTTCTTCATGGAAGGGTTGTCTAGCCCTGGCACAGGCTGCCCAGGGCAGTGGTGGAGTCCCTGTCCCTGGAGGTATTTAACAGGCCTGTAGATGTGGCACTTGGGGACATGGGACTTGGCAGTGCTGGGGGAATAGCTGGACTTGATCTTAGAGAGCTTTTCCAACCCAAATTATTCTGTGATTCTACAAAATAAACAGTGAGTTGGGCCTGATCGTGGAATCTGATCTACCACAGGGACAGATCCATCATCTTCTTAGTAGGCTCAGGAGTAAAAATTGGGGAGAAGAAGCCCTTTTCAGGTGCTGTGGTTGCAGCCTGTGCAGAGATGGCTGGATTAATGGACAACCCTGGTAGCTGTAAATGCTCTGTTTTTAAGACATATATCAACTCTTGAAACAAAAATCTACAAAAAAAATAATACCACCCTCATAGAGGAAACTTAAAAATCCATAAGCATAGGTTTAACCTTAGGCAGGTAAATGACTCTATGGTTGGTTTTAAGTCAGAGAAGGAGAATTACAAAGACACATAAGTCCTACTGGGGTGCACTGTGCTCTGACACACCAAATACAGGCAGTTTCCTATAAACATTGAACCTCTGGCCTCTGGGTGAAGACATTGAACAGTGATGCTTTGAAAACAGGGCATTTTCTGCTGCTAAATAGTTGTACAGAAACAAAGCTACAGAGCTGTACACCAAGTGCTAACTCAAAGTACTGCAAATCTACCCCACACCTTGAAAATGATTCCTGCAGTCCCTAAATACAAGTGGGAAGGGAAAAATATGTGTCCTCAAAAGCTTTATTCAATAGGCATCACCTGAAAATTTCAGTAAAAATATATATGTACTAAAAAACTGTATAAGGGTTCATTGCCGCTGTGCTGTGAGATTCTGTTGCCACTAAACCCCAGAAATAAAGGAGTCTAAAACTATTGTGAATTTTTCTTGGATGCAGAAGCCTGGAGGATTGGCTCTTGCCTGTGTTACTCTGTCCACAACCCATGTTTTTCAGGCTCAGGCGAGGTAATAGTAGGGTTTTTAAAGAGATGTTATTGTTGAAGAATAATCATGCCAGACATGCAGGTTAATAAAGTTGTGTATCTCTTTTGTCAACCAAAACATCAGGAAAACAAGCCCTGGGCATTTCCAAAACCATCTATTGAACCAGCACACAGCGTGTGGCTTCTCGTTGGGAAAAATACCCCTGTGGAAACACAGCCAAGGTATTTCTAATCTATTATTTGGGACTGTTTGCTCATTTCCAGTGAGCTGAAGAGGAGAGGAAAAAAAAGTTGCAGAACAAGTACTCGTAGAAGAAGTGAGATGGGAGCTGGCTGGAAGCCAGATGGTTTGGGTTGGAAGGGTCCTTAAAGCTCATCCTGTTCCACCCTCTGCCATGGACAGGGACACCTTCCCCCATCCCAGGTTGCTCCAAGCCCCATCCAACCTGGCCTTGGACACTTCCAGGGATCCAGGGGCAGCCACAGCTTCTCTGGGCAACCTCTGCCAGGGCCTCACCACCTTCACAGGCAGGAATTTCTTCCCAGTATCCCATCTAACCCTGCAGTCTGTCAGTTTAAAGGCATTCCCCCAGTTGTGTCACTACATGCCCTTGTGAAGGTACGGGCTCTATCATCACAGGTCAAGGCTTAAGCCTTCCTTTCTCACAAGAACCTTGGTAACACAGTTTGCTCCTCAAGTCATGCGTAAAAGTAGCTGCTGAGACTGAGGCTATGGTGGTCGTGTCTTTACTCCTGACAGTTGTAATACTCCATTAAGCACTAAGAGTTTTTGTTATTATTAGTTTATTTATTTCTTTTTTAATGCGTCCTTCTAGGCTGGGACATCATTGCAGCACATGGAGCAAGAAAAGCAGCACAGACACCCCCTGTGTCCTGGGCCTGGGGTGGTCCCCCAGCATGGGCAGCAGGGGAGGGGGGGATTCTGCCCCTCTGCCCTGCTCAGGTGAGACCCCACCTGCAGAGCTGCCTCCAGCATCAGAAGGACGTGGAGCTACTGGAGCGAGTCCAAAGGAGGCCACGGAGATGCTCCAAGGGATGGAGCCCCTCTGCTCTGGAGACAGGCAGGGAGAGCTGGAAAGAAAAGAAGGCTCTGGGGAGACCTTAGAGTCCCTTCCAGTGCCTGAAGGAGCTCCAAGAGAGCAGGAGAGGGACTTTGGACAAGGGCCTGGAGGGACGGGACAAGTGGGAATGGCTTCACACTGACAGAGGGAAGGGTTAGATGGGACATTGGGAAGAAATTCTTTCCTTTGAGGGTGGTGAGGCCCTGGCACAGGTTGCCCAGAGCAGCTGTGGCTGCCCCATCCCTGGAAGTGTCCAGGACCAGGTAGATGGAGCTTGGAGCACCCTGGGATAGTGGAAGGTGTCCCTGCACATGGTAATGGGTAGAACTGAATGAGCTTTAAGTTCCCTTCCAACCCAGACTCTTCTGTGATTCTGTAACCAGGATTCAGAGAATTTGCAACAAAATATATAAAAAGGTGTGTCAATAGAAAGTTGATGGATCTGGACAGATGGTGATCCCAGCAAATGAACTTTTTTTCTGGCTGCCTGTCTCATGCTGTCACGACCTGGCAGTGTAATTTTTTGCAGGTTTTTCTTCCAGTTACAATAAGAAGAGATACCTCAGGCCTTCTCTGCTTGCAGATAACTTTATTTAATTCAACAGGGAACACAGGCAGGCAGGAGAATGTTCCCCTTTCACTCAGCAGTCTGGTACAGATGATTTATTTCTGTTCTGGGCTCCCTTTTGGAGGTCTTAGCCAAGACCTGTTGGGCAAGACCCTTTCTTTAGACAGGCTCTTGCAATTTTACATTATTATACAGATTTCTACAGGCCACTACAAGTGTTGGAACACATTCCTATGGCTTAATGGGGAGCAAACAAATCCTGCCTGGTGCCAATTTGACTCAAAAAGATGGGTATGGGAATGCCTCAGGGGACTGAGAAGAAAAATAAACCAGTCTTTCACCTCTGAATGGCAGATTTAAGCTCTCCACAGCAGAAAATATTACTTTTTTTTTTTTCCAGGAAACAGTGATAGACATGTCTCTCTGGGCCAAAAAGTGGATATTGCAGCAGCATCTCCAGGAGCAACTGGAAAAAAACTGCTGACACAGCTAGGCATGATCCTGCTCCCACCCAAAAAACTAGTCAAAGTTGAAGCATGATCAGGGCTGTTTCTGTGCTGATTGCTACCTGTCCTCTGCATGTGAGGAGATCCACATGCTCATTTCTTGCTACAGGCTTTTTCTTGAGGGGTGTTAAAGTGCTTCTTAAATACAGACTATTTCATGTTCTCCAAATGACAGAAGATGAGATTAGGGAAGAGGCAGAGGCCTGATTCTTTGTCCAGAGCTTTAACAAAGTCCCCCCTTTTACCAGCTTGCCCAGACATGACCCTGTTATAAAGAATCTGGTTTAATGGCACGGGAGCTGGGACAGACCCATCTGTGTCTGGAAATCTCTTAGCAAGTGCAGCTACATTAAAACCGTGGTGCAAACCTCAATAACATCTTGTTTCATATGGATCACTTGAATAGACTCTTAAACATGCTGTTAGAAGAAAATGAGCCTTGGTCAGTGGTTGGACATACCTCCAGGTTATCTTAATGAAAATGATACTTGATGAAACCATTACAGCTTCTGTTAAGTTTTACAGTTTTCATTAATTTCATTTTCACTAAAATTTCTTTTAAAATTTCATTAAAATGACTAAATTTTTCACTTTCTACCTTTTCTCCTAATTTCATGATTCTTTCAGGGACTTGGGATTCCCAAAGCCAACTAGAGAAGATAAAATGAGCCAAGAGTGAGGTGGGAGAACACTTGAGCAAGAAGAAGGCTACTGTGTCTTAAACTGCCCATTGCTAGTAGGGGCATGGGGTGATCCCCTCCCAACCATTGGGGGGAGAATGGATTGAGAGCAGCCCTGAGAAGAAGGACTTGGGGCTATTGGTGGACAAGAGACTGAACATGCCCCAGCCATGTGCTCTGCCAGCCCAGAAACACCCCGTGACCCGGGCTCATCCCCCAGCGTGAGCAGCAGGAGAGGGGGGGATGCCCTGCTCAGGTGAGACCCCACCTGCAGAGCTGCCTCCAGCATCAGAAGGACGTGGAGCTACTGGAGCGGGTCCAGAGGAGGCCATGGAGATGCTCCAAGGGATGGAGCCCCTCTGCTCTGGACACAGCCTGGGAGAGCTGGGAATGTCCAACCTGGAGAAGAGAAGGCTCTAGGGAGACCTTAGAGCCCCTCCCAGTGCCTCAAGGGGCTCCAGGAGAGCTGGAGAGGACAAGGGCCTGGAGGATCAGGACAAGGGGGAATGGCTTCCCACTGACGGAGGGCAGGATTAAAGGGGATATTGGGAAGAAATTCTTCCCTGTGAGGGTGGTGAGGCCCTGGCGCAGGTTGCCCAGAGCAGCTGTGGCTGCCCCATCCCTGGGAGTGTCCAAGGCCAGGCTGGATGGTGCTTGGAGGAACTTGGTTTGATGGAAGGTGTCCCTGCCCATGGCAGGGGAGTTGAACTGGATGAGCCTTAAGGTCTGTTCCAATCCACACCGTTCTGTGATTCCATGAAACAGGGAATGAAACAGCCTGCAGAGGGGGCAGCCCCCCGCTGGTCCTTCCCGCTCCCAAATCCCTAGCCCATGCACAAAGATCCATCACCTGGACCAGGAGATTCCCTCCACGCCCACGTCCGGGCTGACGGACCCGGGCGTCCTGCCGGGCCGGGCCGGGCCCGCCCCTCCCCGCCCTCGCCCTCCTCCTCCTCCTCCTCCTCCTCCTCCTCTTCCTCCTCCTCCTCCCGGGGTTATATACGGATGCGCGGCGGGCGCTTCTCCTGTTCGCCGGCTGCACCGGGGCTGCGGAGCCGGGTGCCCTCCTCCGTCCCATGGCCGTGCCCGAGTCCTGACCGCCCCTGTCGCCATGAAGACCATCATTGCTGCCTACTCTGGGGTGCTCCGAGGTACCGGGGGCGGACGGGAAGGGGCGGAGGTGGGTGCCGGCAGGAGGATGCTGCGGTGCGGAGCAGCATGCCGGCGGTTCGAGGGGTGGGATGGGAGCAGCACCGAAACATTTAGCTTTATGATATTCCCCCCCCCTTTTTTTTTTTTTTTTGCTGCAGGGGCGTTGTTCAAAGGGGGAAGGGTGGGCGAAGAGCCATGTGCAATGGCGGGGAGGCGGCTGCAGCTTTCTTTGGGTTGAGGATTACAGGTCTCTGCACGGGTTTTGTGTTTTAGCGAGCTCGGAGGCTCGGGCTGCGCTCCTGGGGCTGTTGGAATCGGCTCCGGTTGGTCCAAGTGAGTTTGCACCTTAGCAAAATGTGGGCGTGGGGCACTTGCTTATAAATGAGTCTTTTTTCCCTCTTTTTGAGTAAGAAGAGAGGGTAGTAGTTTTATCGACACTGCATGACTGATAAAATTCAGTCTCGGCCTTATTTTCATAGAATCATTTAGGTTAGAAAAGGCCTCTTCATCAAGTCCAGCTGTTTTGTGTTGCCCACACCTTTATCAACGGCAGAGGGCAAAAAGAGCAACACGTTGCTATTTGTTGTTTTATAATGAGGAGCTAAAGACTGAGTGTTCAGCGAGTGTTTCGTGGTAAGAAGTTCCGCCAAGTTCGCTTTTACAGCCCTCCGTGCTGGTGACTTGTCGAGAGGAGTGGAATGGGTGTCGGTAGCAGACACCCATCATGTGCAGAGCTGCTGCAGACACCGAACGCTTCCCTGCGCGCTGGAACACGTTGGTTAAAGGCTTTGGAGAGACAGGGTAGGAAGTCCACGAGCTCCCATGCATGCTTGTAAAATCTCCTCAAAGGATCTTGCAAGCATAAATTCAGCAAGCCTAAATGTTTTGCTGGGGAGAGCTTTGTACCCCTTGTGTAAGGGTGCTTGTCTAGAGGAAGGTCAGGATTTGCAAACAGTGGGGGTTTCGCATGAAAATGCACTTGGACAGCGATTTAGCCTGTGACTTGTGGAGGGTCCTTGAGTGATTGCTTCGTGTTGTGAAAGGCTTTTTGCCCTCAAAAAGCAAACTGCTAATTCCTCCCGGGGTGACAGACCTGTGAAATGGCTCGTTGATTAAGCAAATCATTAGCGGGGCTGAAAGGACATGAACCTGGTGAATTAACCCCTGAACTTTTGCTTTCGCACTGTGTCCTGCCCAGTCCTGCGCGTAGAGCTGCGGGTGCTCATCTCAGCCAGAAGGTTATTAGAGATAGATCCGAAGGATCAGTTGTGAGCCGACCAGGGAGAAGACCTGCATGTGTTTCCTGGGCTGAGATCTGCTTCTTAAAATAACTTTGCTTGCTTACACAACTAAGAGAGGACAAGTGATGTTTTGAGTTGAGAGAGGTCATTTGAATTAGCAGCATCTGAACTGCTAAATTGAGAGTTATCTGCAAACTAAGTGCAGAGAATAAATAACTCAGGAGATCTATAAAATATGTAGGGCTGATCTGAGACCTCAGTGGCCACCTTGCTGGCACAAGCATGTTAATGATGGATCTAGGACATGTGCATAATTCAAAATGGAGTGTGGTTTAGGGACAGTGATTGGCCTCATCTCTAGATAATCCTGATTAGTGATGGAAAGCTGTCTTAGCTCTCCTCAGGTCAGTTTTTCTCTGAGGCACCTCGTGGGGATTCTGCAGTAATATCTGTGCTTTTTAACTTATTTATTCGAGTGTTTCTGCCTGGGGAGACAGGAGATGTTGCCTTGGCAACTGCAGCATCCACCAACGCAACCCCTTGGCGGTACTTTAGCCTGTCTGGGCAGGACTGGCTTCAAAGCCGAGTTCAGGTGCCTCCCAGAGGAGCTCTGGCTTGGGCTGGGTTTTGGGGATGGTGATGTGGGACCCTGCAGATCAGACTGGCAGAGGTGATGTAGTGTAAATGTTTATGCATGGGCCCTCACGTACTACTTCATCATGCTGGATAACTTCCCCCACCACAGAAGATGTATAGAATAAACCCACTAGACTTTTTTTTTTCCCTACCTCTCTGAATACTTTTTTGCCAAGTATCTTGCCTGTGCAAAGGGCTGGATTTGGGGTGAGTGTCTGCATGGCTCACACTGTCCTTTAGTCTTCAGTCTTAATTGCTTTCCTGGCATCTGGTTTTGTCCTGATGCTTGTGAATTTGACTGAATTAAGTCTGATCCTATTTAAAAATAAGCAAAAAAAAATTGGTGCAGGCATCTGCCTCTGTATCCATCCCTGTGTGTATGCAGAGGAAGGTCCTTGGATACCAACCCAGTATTGCAAAAATCAGAGCAGATCTTGGACCAATGCCTAGGATTGGATGCTGCTCTGAGACACCTGGATCAGGCAGGAGGGGTTGTTGTCTCCTCATCTTGACCTGCCCCACTTTGGATATAGGATGCCCAGGAGGTCTTCTTGTGTTTAGCAGAGCAGTAAGGAATCTGCCATATCCCTCCCTCCTGAGAAAAGATGCCAGTGTTGCTGAAACATTGAAAGGTTGTCCTGTGCTGAAGTGCCTTTTCTAACCTTGCTTCATCTGTCAGAAGTTTGGGATGAGGAAGATGATTTTGCTTAGCTTTACCTTAGAGTTAGTCTTATGCTGCACCTGAGGTTTGCCAGACCTCACCTCAGCTCTGGCTGAGGCCTGGGAGTTCCTGTTTTGAGAGCACAGGATCACTGCCGGCTGCACTGAGGGGTTTTCTCTTGACAAGGTTGCCTGGGCGGTGGTCTGGCTTGCTCAGATGAAGCCACTCTTTCAGAGCTCCCATGTGCTCTGGTCACACTGGTGAGCTGTAGTGGGATGGTTCACTTTCTCTTGTCCCGACCTGTTCAGTCTTGCTAACTTAGGTTTAAGCTTGTTGGCTGCTCTGGGGCAGTGGTTACATCACTTTAACCCACGTACAGCTGTGAATGTGGAGACTGAGGGCTGAGTTCGGTGCTGTAAATGCAGAACTAACGTGGGAAATGTCATAACAGGTTTGTTTATTGGGTCAGGAGATTCCCAGCTCCTTTCTAAAGGAGCTGATACAAATGTTGTCATTGCATGTCCCTGTTAACAATGTTGTTGACCTCCAGTTGTAGACACTGCTTGCTGCAGATAATATGGGATTATTGAGTAGCTTCCTGGTACAGGACTGAACTGCTCTAAAGCTGTGTACAGGGCAGGATAACTATACTCCACTCTGGTAACTCATTCTTCTTAATTTTTTTTACTATTTAGTGAATTGGCTTGTGCTTGGGGCACCCAAGTAAACCCGAGACACAGAAGAACTTCTGTTGCTCAGAGGTTTTACAGGTGTTACCCTTGATGTAACAATGTGCTGTGTAGACTCCTCCTCTGGCATGGGAGGCTGAGTCCTGAGTATTCTAGTATTGGTCTGTTCATCTTATCTAGCTTTGTTATGCCTACAATTTCAGCTTCTCTGCCAAATATGTAGCTCAGAATGTCCATTTGCACCTTATGCTTTGGAGGATCTGGTTTGGCTTTCCTCCAAATAAGCTGTGTGATGCAGTTTAATTCTTGGACAAGAATTAACCTGCTAATTGTCTGGAAAAGGTGACAGATGAAGCTTGGCTTCAGCAAGTTTTTGCTGTACTTTTAACAAGCGTAACACTTGTACTTCCTCTCAGTTAATTTCTTTGGCTGCTTTTTAATTAGCTCCTGTCCATTGGGTTTTTCTGGTGACAAGGTATGAAGTCCTGTTTATTTCCACTCCTGGGATCTTTGATTCTGCTTCCCTGCCTAGATAAATCATGTTGTTTGAGTAATTTATCTGAAATAAACTGTGCTGGAAGAGCAGCAGATGCTGAGTCTGTGTTGCAGATATGAGTCAAATGCTTGGTCAAACCCTTTGCTGACTCCAGGATTTGCTGGAATTAAATGATAAAAGTGCAGTGAGCCCACCACCTCAGCAGGGCAGCTGGCTGATGTCCCTCAGACTCCTTGGAAGGCTGCAGATGGCTGTTATCTCTGAGGTCTCCCGGAGAAGTTGCTACTCCATCCGTCCTCACCAGGAGCATCCTTGAGAGCCATGCATGGCTTAGTGCAGGGAGTATCCCATCAGTACTCCAGGGAACGGGCTGCAGTGCGAGCTGGGGTGCTCAGGATCTCATCTGATTCCACATATGCTGTTAGTAGAGTATGTCCTGTGTGGACATGGTTTGCCAAGGCTGTGAGCCCAACATTCATGGAATGGCTTGGGTTGGAAGGGATCTTTATCATCCAGTTAGGGCTCCCCAGTCAGGCTTCCCAGTTCTGGAACAGGTACCCTGGAAAACACTCCAGGGGTTGCGCTGTATGGCCGGCACAGGACAAGCTACTGTCTGCAGCAGTACAAGATGGAGGTCTGGGTTTCTTCGGGAATCACAATGTTTGCTTGGGAAAAGACTGATAGAAATGGATACAAAATGCTGGTGTAGGCAATATCCTTCTGCCTCAAAGTTAATCATAGTTATGTCTAATTGGTCTTTTTAAACTAGGTTATAAGGATAATCTATTTCCTGAAGGTTAGATAAAATGCCTTGGGTCTTTTAATATGTGAAGGGTGCTTGGTGTGGCCCCACAGGTGAGCCCTTAAAAGGAAGTATTTTCTCTAATGGACTGAACCCAAGTGTCAGTGTTGGGTTATTCTGTGGCTCAGTGCCAAAACCCCTGATACATCTGTTGACTTGTCAAAGCTCTTCTGCTCTGTTACTAGTAACTGGCCTGGTTCTCCAGAGGATCTTTCCAAAAATGCCTCCTGGCTGCTGCAGCTGAAGGAGAAAGGAGGCAAGGCTTGCATGGGGAGTTGAATACACCATGTCAGGTCTGACATGACGAACAGCAAGGTCAGGACTGGCTGGAAAGGGTTGTCTTGGCACTAAAATCTGTAAATGCCTGGCTGCTACACTGGGTTCATTTGGAGTGTGCAGGTCTGGTGCAAAGGTAGAAATGATGCACTTGCCAGGTGACTCCTCTGACCATTCCCATAGTCCTTTCCATTGCCACTGGGCATCTTTCGTGTCCTTAACTGGGAATTAAATGTTAATAATCAGTCCATGGTAACTACTAGCTTTTCTGGTGTGGTGAATCTTGTTCTCTGTGAAGGATGGCTCTGCTTTCAGCAACTAAGGGACCCAGGGCACCACTTGCCCAAGGGCAGGAGCTTGGAGCTGTCTGCCAAACTGCTGCCTTCCCTCTGTCTGCAGGAGCGGAATGTGAGCTTCATGTGGTTTGGAAAACAAGTTGATGGGTTGACTTGTGCTACCCCATACTGGTCTATTTACAGGGCTGGCAATGTCTTCAATTTGTTCAAACATCTAGAAGATGCTGAAGTACAAATTCTCATCTGGAGGGATAAACAGTTGTTCTCTTTGGGAAGAGGATAGGGATTTAGCTGATCCAAGGCTGAAGTATTGGGTTTATCAAGCCAGAGAGGTTTGGTAGTGTAAATGCAGGTGCTGGAAGGATAAAATTACATGGGTCTGGGCTTTTATTGTGGGTCACAGATAATCTCTAAGACTTCTGGCTTATTTTGAGAACACAGACATATAGCCAGTGACACCAGTATTGCTAAAAGCTTTCTTTAAACTTGTACCTGCTACTCCTCAGTCTACATCAGGTCTGTCCATGTGCAATTTTGTAAGCCAGGTTTTTGGGATGGCAAGTTCCTGGACCTGTGGCCCCTCTGCAAGAATTGAGCAGCCTGGTCTGGTGGAAGGTGTCTCTGCCCATGGCAGGGTATTGGATTGAGATGAGCTATAAAGGTCCCTTCTAATACAAACTGTTCCAAACCCAATAGATACTTTTTTTGCCCTTGGACAGGTAACTGACTGACTTTGTAAAAAAATGGTGTGGAGTTTATCCCTCACCCCAAATTCGGGGCTTTACTGCTAGATTTTATGGCATGGGATTTCTGAATCTCACTGCTTGGATACTCTAGTGTGGCAAATCAATGCATGGTGACAGTTTAACTCAACATGTTCTCCTGTCTCACGTCAGAAACAGGAGAGATACTTGCTGGATTCACTCTTAATACTGCACTATATTATCTTGTAAAGAACTGCTTTAAGCTCTAGCTGCTGCTTCAGCCTGGATTAGTGCTGTGGGTTTCAGTTTACTGGCAGGTGTAGTGGTATGATCTATCCCTGCCTGCGGGGTCTGCTTGGAGTAGTTAATGCCCACCCCACTCCTAGGATTGTCCATTTCAATGGACTACGCAGAGCCAAGGGTCTGAACTGGGTGGTCTGGCTCTAGATTTAGGCTGCAGCCTCTTGTGTGGCTCCCTGCTGAATGTTTCCAGGGATGAGGCAGTTACCACCTCTGTGGGTAACCTGTGCTAGTGTTTCACTGCCCTCATAGTAAAAAAATTCTTCCTTATCTAAATCGACCCTCATTCCTGTGAAACAGATGCTTCACCTATTTAAAGGATGTGTCAGTGAAAGTGTCTTTGTAGAAGCTACCAGAAATACTAGTGCCTGGTTAGACCTAGAGGAGCTATTTTCAATCACTTTCATTTGGCTGAGTGTGAGCACTTGCTACGGTGTCACCAGCAGCAGGGTCATGTCTTGTCAGCAAGGACTGAGCCCGTTCAGTGTAACAGCTCCTTTCATACTTCTAATAACAGGCTGATCCTTAAAAACGAAAGGAAATATGTAAATATACATAAGCTTGATTTGCATTTTGTCCAGTTATTACAGTGCTTGTAAATAAAGCAATGAAGAAAAGTGAAGGAAAACCCACTTGCAAATGCTTCTTTATGGGGGTTGATGAGCATATTGCCGAAAACTGCAGTGGGTGGTTCCTCATGTAGAAAGCAAGTCTTTCACTTCAGTGTTTTACCCACTTTTGGTTTTCACCCCACTTGAATATCTTAAGCTTCTACAAGAGTGGCTTTCAGCTCCTTCCTTCCTCATTTACTGCTTTAGAAACACTGATAGTTTTCCTTACTCCTAGAGCTGTGGATCCTCAGGGTCGTGGGGTTGAGGTGTTGCTCAGCCAGCCCTTGGGCTGTGCTAAGTGAGGCTGGAGCACAGAGCTTTCCTTGAGCAGCACCTGGGAGTTGTGCAACGGGCCTGGCCAAGGGTGGATGAGAGCAGCTCAGACCACAGCCTGCTGTCTGCTTGCCTGAGGTTTGAGGCAGCTGATCTTCATCTTGCTGTGAGCTCACGAGGTTCTATCTTATCAAGCACCGCTTCCAGGAACTGGCAGTTTGAGGTGAGGGTACGTGTTAGGAACACGCGTTAACATCCTCTGCATTTTTACGGTCAAGTGAATAGTGGCTTGCTCAGGTGGGAGCTGGTGATTACCCATTAATCCCCTCCAGTATTCCCCAAAAAGCTGGATGTTTGCAGATGGCAGTCTTCCTTCCAGGATGCCCAAACTCCATGGAAAATATTAGCCTTTAACAAGTCCTGCTATAGGAGCAAACTGCACATTTTTCTAAAACTCCTTATTTTATGAGCTGGACTTGATGATCCTTCCTTCTATGTTTCTATTTGAAAGGAAAAATATTGTTCCCTTTGCTCAGTGTGCAAATGTAACTTTATTTCTCATTTCTTTTTTCCTTAGGCACAGGATCAAACATTCTTTCTGCTCTGCAGGATTTGTTCTGGCTCTCAAAATCCAAAGTAGAGAAACAACTTCAGATCATCTCTGTGCTGCAATGGGTTCTCACTTTCCTTATCATGGGCAAGTAACACCTTTTGGCCTACAGCAAAGGGATTTTTTTTGTGTCATTCTGGAAGAATTTTAATGCAAAAATGTTAACTTTTACATAAGCATTAATTACTGGATGTGTACTGCAGCAGGGCAGTTCCTGGGGCGTGTGGGTATTGTAAACCAATTACATATGTTGGTATTTTCAGCAGTGAATGACTTTACCTGGCTCTACAAAATCATAAGAGCTATGGAAAGACCAGCTGATGTTTGGCTCATGTCTCCATGCAAATGAGACTGAAGCAATTGGAAATGTCTTATCTGGCTCGCTCATGGGAATATCCACAGGGATTTCTTAGAAGCAACTAGTAACTGATGCAAGTGATTGCAACAGGAGTGCCATCCTCTTGGCTTGGTCTCCTTCTAGGAGGTACCAGAGAGGGGCAAGAAGTGTTCGTTAAAAAGCGTAAAGACTGTTTGTCTCTGGGTGCTTGATTATGTGAAACCTCAGGCTGCTCTACTCCAATGGATTGTTGATAGTTAAACTGGAGGAAGATGCTGAGTGCAGTCAGTCTTTTACTGTTCCTTCCCAGTTCAGCTGTTGCTAAAATGGCAATGTCATTTGTGGGTGGGATCCTTGGCACCCTGGTGGGAGGGTTGGTGTAGAGCTGGTGTAACCTGTGGAAGATGTGTGTAGCTGTGGGGGAAAACCCTCTTGGGTGTGGGCCACAAACAAATCTTGGTACTCATCAAGTCTGATGAAGCAGCTGCCCTACCTGGAGATACGACAGGAGAGAAGCCTGGAGGCACCATTAAGGGGAGGTTGAGGTTCTCCAGAACTCTAGAGGAAGCTGCCTCAGCCCTCCATAAGGGCTTTTTAGCCCAAATCAATTTGATTGAGGCTTAATGACATCAAATTGAGACTAAGACTTCAGCATAGAAGAGTCAAAAGGCAAGGGGTGTAAATGCAGACTAAAACCTGATGCAACCTTGTTTTCTTCTCTTTCTTGCACCTCTGCAGGTATTGCTTGCACTTTAATCCTCATGTACATACTGTGCACAGATTGCTGGGCGATTGCTGCTCTATATTTAGCCTGGCTGGTATTTGACTGGAATACACCAAAGAAAGGTAAATATTTCAGAACTGGTCCTTGCTGTTAGTGTCCCTGTCTCCACGTTTGGACAAAGCAGCACTTCCTTATAATGAATGGCATCCCTTCATAGTGGGACTTGGCTGAATCACTGAAAAAAAGCATTATTCAGTGAAGCATTTAAATATCAGCCCTCAGCATGAGCAGTGACTGCAGGTTTTATTGAGGCTGAGGACAATACAAATTTAGCATTCACTAATATAATGCCATTGCTGGCTTTTTGCAACATATTTATAAGGTAGAGGTTCTTTCTGTAATTCAGAAAGATTTAAAGACTCCAGACCTTGCTGTCTTTTCCAGTTCTTTCAAGGTTCAGATTATGATATGATTATTAAGATGTGGCTCTTCTATGGAGTCAGTGTTGCTGCAAATTAAGCAGAAGACTTTATTTCAGAAAAAAAAAACCCTGTAGAAGCCAGCTCTGGGAACCAGCAATGATAACAACTTTGGCAACTATTTTTATGGCCAGATTAGCACAGTTCTCCATAGTTTCAAGATGACTGAAATCATCCAGGATCTTGGCCTTTCCCAAAGGTTGAATCTGAGTGTTTCTTGTTTGAACTGTAGAGTTGTCTACCCTGAACTTGCAGTCAGGCCTTAATTTGCTCGAAATACCTTGAATTCCAGACCATGCAGTGATTTCAGTGAATGATGCAGGTGTCCCAGTTGGAGGAACGGAAGTGTTGATTCCTCTAGTGAGACAGCAAACTCTCTGGAGTCCTTCAGGCTTTTTGATGAGCAGCCATGTAGAAAGAGCTTTAAAACCATGATTCATTTTTCTCTTCAGGGGGAAGAAGATCCCAGTGGGTGAGAAACTGGGCTATATGGAGATACTTCAGGGATTATTTTCCAATAAGAGTAAGTAAAAGTTTAACTCTGTACCCTGGGATTTAACTGCTTTAGTGTCCTGCTGTACTGGAACTAGTCTGTCTGTGACACTGAACTGTAAGCAGCACATGGCTCAGTTACCATTGCCATGCTGCTGCTTGTGGCAGCTGTGGTTAGAAAATCTGAAACGTATCACCAGTGATGGCAGTGTGATTGCTAGAAGCTGCTGCTTCTGGTGGTCTTACCAGATTTCTTGAGGCAATCTGCAGTCCTTGTTCATCTCCCCAGCTTCTGGACACACTGGCACATGTTGTCATGACAAGTGGTGGCTGCCCCATCCCTGGAAAGTGTTCAAAGCCAGGCTGGATGGGGTTTGGAGCAATCTGGTCCAGAGGAAGATGTCCCTGCCCATGGCAGGCAGTTGGAGTTGGATGGTCTTTAAGGTTCCTTCCAGTGCAAACCATTCATTCTGTGATTATCTTCTGTGCTACAGTAGAGTCCTGTGCTGTGCCTGACCCTAACTCTCTTCCCCCCTCATAAATCATAAAATCTAGCTCAGTTTTGGTCTCTTGTTCCAGTAACACTTCTGCTCTGGGATGTATCGGGCCAGAACAGCTGGGACTCCTGTGCACCAAGTCTTAGCACTTCACAGGGAGCAGTGAAATTGGTCCTCAAGTCTATTGCTTTGAAAAAGGGGGTTTTCCAGCAGTGGGAATAATTTCAGTTCTCCAGGTTGTAACTTGATCACCACATGCTTGTATTTTTCCTGCTGGTTCAGATATGTTGCACACAGAGGACAGGGCTGCCAGTCTGCTCTGGGATTGCGGAATTAGCTGGATGACTTGGAAGGGAGCAGGGGTCAAATTCGGCTAGGAGGGAACTCGATCCTCTGTGGAAGGGCACACAGCTGAAAGGACTATTATGTAAGGCTGTTGGCAAGTTTTATTCAGCTTGAGTATGAGGGAGGGACCTTGATACAGCTTTTGAGTTACCTATCCCCAAGATAGTCCAGCCTCAGAAAGGAACAGGGAATCCAATTCCAGCAGGATGCCAAAGCGGCTTAGACTGGATTCCTCCTTTGCAAAGTCACAAAGTCACTTGAACTCTGAGGGTGCCTGAACGTGCTGCTGGTGAACAAACCTCTTGTTGTACTCTTAGAAACATAGAACCATTTAGGTTGAAAAACACCTTTCAGAGCAAGTCTGAACATTAATCCAGCACTGCCAAGTCCACCATGAAACTTGCTGTTGTTAACAGGTAATTCTTGGCAGGTCTGGGTGTACGTGGAAAAATTCACTAGGCCTGCACAGGCTGGAAGTCAGCCTGAGTTTCATGGCTAATGGAGAACTGGGTGTGCTCTGCTGTTGAAGATGGGTCTCAGATGTGGTCTGGTCCCAAGTCCTGAGTGCTGCACCAAACTTTGCTGCCTTGGTATTGCTGAAATGGGCTCCATTATCCTGGGGACTTGATTCCAAAGGGTCACCTCTAGTGCTGGTTCTGCTGCTTCCCCTCTCCTTTGATGGTACCTGTGCCCCTGTCTTCATGGAAATGTGCTCTGCAGAAGCCTTGCAGGTCAGATCCATTGTGGATGTTAAAAGTTTGTCAAACAGCTGGGTGGTTTAAGTAGGTTTAGAGATGAGATGGGGTAGATAAACTAAACCTTGGAGCTGTTTTTAGGTAAATCCTTGCTAGTTCACATAGCCCATTTGTGAGAACCCCTTATGGCTGTAATTCCTTTGCCACTAAGGGGGTGGAGTTGTGTGAGGTTTATGGAGCCCACTTTGGCATACAAAGGGCAGAACGTGAGGGCTGACAGCTGGGGCGTGACTCCTGCACCTGTTTTGGGGGAACAGCCAGCTGGCTGTGCAGGGTTGGTAAAAGCTCCTACAGGGATCATAGGGCAGAGAAGTGCTAGAGGTGGTTTTCTGCAGTTACAGGACTGATCTTACAGCATGAACCATGAATAATACCTCTGGATATTCATGGCAAGAACCAGAATGCCTTGGGCTTGAAGTTGCTAAGAGCATGGGAACTCTTGGGTTAAACCAGGTACCTGTTCTTGGTGAAGACGGAGACGGGTCTAGAGAGGATCACTTTTTAAAATGTTTTCTCTGCAAAACTGCCTTTTACTGGATCCTGATCTGTGTAGTGGCTCAGCAGGGCTTGGTTTGTGTCACTGGCTCGTGGTTTGTTGGGGCAGTGCTCTGGGGCACCTCATCCTGTGCTGTGTGCCCACTGAGCACTGCAAGGACGGGTCACACCAGTGACAGCCTTGTAATGCTGAGCTCAGCTCCTGCAAACTTGGCACAAAGAGCTGTGGTAGCTGCATCCATACCTGCACAGGTACCACCTGTGCTGGGCTATCAGCTCAGATTTGATTAATAGGATTGTAGTACAGTTTGGGTTGGAAGGGGCCTTAAAACTTATCTCATTCCACTCCTCTGCCATGGGCAGGGACACCTTCCACTATCCCAGGTTGCTCCAAGCCCTGTCCAGCCTGGCCTCGAACACTTCCAGGGATGGGGCAGCCACAGCTTCTCTGGGCAGCCTGTGCCAGGGCCTCACCCCCCTCACAGCCAAGAATTTCTTCTTATTTGTCTTGCGGCATTAGAGCAGCTGCATGAGAATCGGGCTGTGCTCTGATGTCTGTGCTGATGAGGCTGGTCCCACTGGAGTCAGCAGTGTTTCCCAGCCTGAAACACCAGGACTGTTGCACCTATACCTGAAGATATGAGCTCATGTTTTGTAATACCAGGTGGATTTGGAAAGTAGCCTGAATCTGGCTCGGTTGCTCAGCATGAGCAGTGTTTGGCCACATTCTCTGGGGCTTCATGCAGCTGCTCTGGCAGTAATAAGCTATTTTAGGGTACTAGAAGCTTAAGTTTGTCTGCTTGTTAGTGGCTGGCTTTGCAAATAGTGCTTTAAGCTAAGCAGTGCATGAAGCAGCTGAGGGAGGTTCCAGCAGCTGAGTCCTGGAGCTGAAGTGATAGGTGAAGCCCCAGCCCTTGCAGGTGTGAGTGTGGTGCTGGACTCCAGCAGCCTCCTGAGCACATCCTGCTGATCTGAGCATGTCTTGTTGGGAGTGCCACAATTTAAAGGTCTTTTTTATGTAAAGAAGCTGTCACCTGAGCATGTGAGCATCTCCAAAGGCAATAGCACTCCAGGTAGCCAGGGCTGCAGACCTTTGGCTCACCTTTGTCAGGCTGTGAGCACTTGAGGTGTGTGAGCAGAGAGACCTGCTCACTGTGACGGGAGGGTGGGCAGCTGGCCAGAGCAGGAATTGCTGCAAAAAGTGTTCTTATCTTTTTTTTTTTTTTTTTTCTTCCCAAGCATTTTTCTAGTACTCTGTGTCTTGGCTGACTTCCTGGCAAAGCTCCTCCTTAATTATTGTACTTGGGTTACAGAATGGAAAGTAGAGGGGTTTGATTGCCATGTCCTAACCTGGTCTAGTGGAGGGTGTCCCTGCCCATGACAGGGAGTTAGAATGAGCTGAGCTTTAAGGTCCCTTCCAACGCAAACCATTCTATAAATTTGTGATGTATATAATGCTGAGAGCTTGGAGGGGTCTTCAGGTCCTGGCTTGCACTTCTGGGGAGGTGAGATAATTTCTTCCATGTTGCTGCTGGGTGTAGTTGCAATTGTTGGGTTGTTTCGCAAGCTTACAGGCTCACAAGAACTGCTGCTTGGATCCTGCAGGATGAGCTCTGGTCTTCTACTCTCTGCATGCTTCTGTAGTCAGTGCTGCTTATTTCCCACCCAAACAACTGATTTTTATCCTGCTTTTTGGCTCCTGGTGCTGAGCAGCAGTGGCTGCTCCACTACTGCTTTGTCTACTACAGAATGTCCCACTTGCTTATCCTGTTCCTACAAATAAAATTGGCAATATGGTTCTTTGGCTGTATCTGGCACTCAAATATTAACACCAGATTTTTTTACACTATTGCACTGGCTTACTGCTTCTGTTGACCAGCTTAGATCTGTGTAAAGAAACCTGTTATTGTTAAACAGTTGGATGGACTTTGCTTCCAGAGAAACAGGTTTGGCCTCAGACAGCAGCTGGGAACAGGTTTGTCAGTGCAGTGGGGTGAAGGTCCAGCTTCACTCCCAGTGCTGATCATCTGGCTGGGATGCAGCAGGGACGTGCTGACCCTGCTTCATCCTGGGAGCACTGAGACTCCAAGGAGCTGTGTGGGACTGGAGAAGGCCTTGAAGGCAAAAGGAAAAACCTGTTGGTGGTTCAGAACAAAATGTTGTTCAGTGACAGCTACAGTAGTTCCTCGGGGCAGCCCGATAAGGCAGCTCACCGTGTGCTTGTCAAGGGGAGGGGTGCAAAGAACCAGCAGTGAGTGATCAGCCTCCTGAAGAGAGCTTCAGTCATGGAATCATAGAAAGGTTTGGGTTGGAAGGGACCTCTGAAGGCATTCTAGTTCCAAACACCCCTGTCTTGTGCAGGGCATCTTCACTTTTGCTTGAGCCTAGAAATTAGTGATCTACAGTACTTCAAAAATTTCTGCTTCTAGATTAGATTTAGGGAGAGATGAAGGTGTTGGCAGGTCACACCCTCTCTGGGCTGAGTTTGTGCATTAGCAGATCCAAGACCTGCACCACTTGCAGAGAAGTGCACAACCCTGTCTCGTGTCTGGTGGTCTTAGGTTGCCTTGGCTTGCCTTGGGTGAAAGAAGACATAGAATCACTAAGGTTGGAAAAGATCTCTTAAGATCGAGGTCAACTATTCCAGTGCTTGACAACCCTTTTTGGAAAGAATTTTTCTGTAATATCGAATCTAAACCTCCCCTAGTGCTCCTTGAAGTTGTTCGTCTTGTCCTGTCACTTCTTACCTGGGAGAAGAGTGACCCTCACCCCCACCTGTCTGCGCCCTCCACGCTTACCTTCTGTGAACCCATGTGCTGCGAGACAGGTGTGGAGGGCAGCGGCAGCCCGCATGGGACAAACTGGGGAAAAGTACAAGTGTATGGATACCAGGCTGAATGTCAGCCCTTCTGCCTTGCTGTGGGTGAGCTGGATCCCTGCACAGCCCTGGCCCATCTCCTGCAGTGGTGTGGGTGGTTCATTGTTGTGGGTATTGCCAACCCTACGGCTGCATAACAGGAGCTCTTGGAAAGCAACCACAGTGATAAGGCAGCTTGGCTGGGGCTCCTGTGTTGCATCCAAGCAATGGGCTTCACTGGGATCTGGGTGTCCTTGAATGTGCTGGAGGGGCTGGAGCAGGAGTACAACATGTCTTCCATAGGTGTGGCTCTGCCAAGCTCAACATGAAGATGCCTTGTGCTCCACAATGGCAAGGACAGACCCTGTTTCAACTGTCTTTCTTATGAAGGAGCTGTGCTTGGTGCAGCTGAGAGATAAGGCTTGGAAACCACCACCTTGTTCTCACAGGAGCTTTAAGGAGAAGCATCTGCTGCTTGTCCAGCCAAGCCACAAGTGTCTGTACCTACCAGGCCTGGAACCATAGAATCAGAGTATTGTTTTGGTTGGAAAAGCCCCCTAAGATCATCAAGTCCAACCATTCCCCCTGCAGTGCCAAGGCCACCACTAACCCATGTGCCCAGATGCCACATCCATACAGCTTTTAAATCCCTCCAAGGTTGAGGACTCCACCACTGCCTTGGGCAGCCTTTTGTAGAAGTCTGTCTAGAGCTGAGCAAGAGCTGATAGATGGAGGGGTTACTTACCATATCACTGCTTTTTTTTCCTCCAGTTTTTTCTGGAGAGCGGCTTTTGGTCTGTAGCCTGTGCTCCCTGTTTGTTGTAACTGATCAAGGTAACAGCCCTTCTACCCTGGGGAGTGAAAGCAAAGCCATCTACTAATGGGGAAAGAAGGGAAAGGGCATGAAAGGATGGCTTGGTGTGATATAGGCCATGGGGCTCTAAGAGCTGTCACAACCACAAGCCTCTGTGCCCTCTTCCTGGAGCTCTACATGACCTCAAAGCCAGAGGGAATTGTGGAGATGACCAGTCAGCTTGCTGAGCCTGCTGCTGCATCATGCCTGTATCACAGCTGCTCTTTTAAATAGCACAGGGCCTGTAGCCTCATCTAGGGACATGGCTGGGAACAGGGGGAGGAGGGAATCAAGTTTCTGGGCACACTGCTCTACTGTGTTGCAATGGCACTTCAGCTCCCTGCAGCGTGATCCAACAGAATGGACTCACGCAGCGCCAAAACACTTCTTGTCCAAGGCAGCAGGGTGGGTAATGCTGGTGTGACATCTTAGAAATCTGTGCTTTTTCCTATGGGAGCTGATGCAGAGTGGCCTTTGCATATGCAATTTGAGGGATGGGATGCATTTGTCTTTTATGTCACACCAAAGGTGCAACTTACAGGTCTTAGAGCTGCTGGGATGTTGCAGTTGGCAAAAAGTGGCACTGTTGCAGCCTGAAAAGAGGAGGTGTTTAGATTGGGTATTTAAAAGAGATGATTGACTCCAAGGGCAGGGAGGCCCTGGCACAGGTTGCCCAGCGAAGCTGTGGCTACCCCATTTCTGGAAGTGTCCAAGGCCAGGTTAGACAGGGCTTGGAGCAACCTGGGATAGTGGAAGGTGTCCCTGCCCATGGCAGGGAGTTGGAACTGCATGGTCAAGTTCCCTTTCAACACATGCTATTCTAACACATGGAAAAAAATTAAATCCCTACTTTTGTAGGATGATGCAGCAGCCCTGCTGTGTTGTGCTGTGTGCAGCACAAAAGACTGCTTGTGTACTGCCAAGGGATGATGCTCTGACACAGGGGATGCTGCTGCTACCTACGGAATAAAATAAAAAAAACCCCTCTGGAAGTAGTGGTACCAGGGCATTGGTTGTTCTGTGCTGGCTAAGATAGCTTTGGAGCATCCATGCTGAGCAAACAGAGGAGCAGATGGTTAGGAATAGTGCACAGCCTGAAGACAATATGATCACAACTCCTGGAACATGTCCTGCAGGAATCAGAGCGTGGCTGTGGATGGCTTGGGGTGTCTTGTTGGCCATTTGGCATGTGGGCCAGGGCAAAACCTCTTGAAAGGGGAGGGGTAGTTTCCAGTGGTAAACCACCCTTCTGCACAGTTTCCAGCTTGGAAGGTGGCCTACAGTCACATTAACTGGTTGGCTCCTGTTTTCAGGCATTAAGTGAATTTGCTTCTGCTATGAGACAGTGACTTTTATGTCCTTTCCCTCACAAACTGGGATGTGAGCCACTAATGTGCTGAGAGAGGGCCTGGAAGGAGGCGTAGCTGTGGCTACAGGACTGAAGAACTTGGTTGGTTTGGGCAAGAGGTGTGTGAGAATTCCTTAGGAAGGAGTAGAGAAGCAAAGGGCACAGGCTGCAGCAGCCCAGGTCCTGTTCCTGCTTGGCTGGCAGGCTTCTTGTGTCCAAGATCAACCTGTTTATTCTGCTCCTTCTGCTTGGGAAACAAGTCTAAGTGGCTGCTCCTGCCTGAGCCTCTGAAATCCGGGAGAGCCCATATACCAGTTCTTGGGCTGTTTTGCCTGGTGGGAAGGGAGATAACACTTAGGGGATATGACTTCTTTTCTTCTCCCACTTTTATTTATTACCTGAAAATATCCACCTTCAATTGAGCTCTCTTTTCTTTCCTAGCTGGTTAAAACCCACAATCTGCTGACCACCAGGAATTACATTTTTGGGTACCACCCACATGGCATCATGGGCTTGGGTGCCTTTTGCAACTTCAGCACAGAAGCCACGGGTGTCAGCCAGAAATTCCCTGGGATCCGACCGTACCTTGCTACCCTGGCTGGGAACTTCAGGATGCCCATTTTGAGGGACTACTTAATGTCTGGTGGTAAGTGCAAGCACTCTGTGCTCTTCCTGCTCATACCCTTGGCTCTGAGGTGTCTTCACCTCTTTCCAGTGAAAAGCTGAACCATGTAACCACTTCCCTCTGATAGCATCACTCAAATGTTGCTTTTGTATGGTTGTCAAGAGGAACCTCTGAATAAGTGTGAGAAATCCTGTCTAGTGGAAGGTGTCCTTGCCCATGGCAGGGAGTTGGAACTGGATGATCTTTAAGGTCCCTTCCAACCCAGAGCATTCTGTGATCCTAGGAATATGACTAGTTTGGGCTGCAAGGACTGCTGCTCCTCTCTGTTCGTCCTGAACTCTAGGATACTCTTGTCCAAAGGCATAGTAAAAATATCTGACATCTGTAGTTGTGGAAGGTGGAGAAATGGAAGCAAGTTGTGCTAGTTATCATTAGAAGGTACTGGAAGAAATGGCACTGACTGAAAATACGGAGTAACCATGGCCATCTCAGCTCCTGGGCTTGCTGCCACACGACTTGTCACACACCTGTGTTCTCTGGTAGATGCCCTCTCCACCCAACCTTGCTGCTGGGTGCCTGCCAGGAGTAAAGAGGCTGGGGTACTGCATGGTTCCAGCTGTTCCCAGAGCCCCTTCCCTTAATGTATTCCTGTAGATGGGTCACAGGGATTTGGCCTGAGTGATGTGAGTTTGCTGAATTACATTAATAGGTCTGTTTTAATGGAATCCAGGCTTTTAATACTGGAGGGCTTGTAAGTGATGACTGGGCAGAGGAAGCAGTGTTTAAAATCTCCGTAAATAGTGTTCTCGCATGGCCTGAGCTTCCCTTTCAGAGTGAGAATGCCTGTCAGTTAGATAGAGGTGAGGAAGTAACACTTAAGGACCATGAATTGAACAATCTAGTACCCTGTTTGCTGTTTCTGGAACTGATTCACCAATAAATGACCTTAAAACAGAAATCTTAATAAAGTACCACAACTGAAAAGACGATAGAAGTAGCTGTACCTGGCTCTGACTTGTTAGAATTGACTGTTTCTGAGATTACTGCCTTAATTAGGTGAGGGAGAGAAAAACTAACTGGATCTGGTGCAGAAAAGCTGTTTAGAAAGGGCAGTATCTCAAGCTAGTTTTTATCTTCCTGCACTGATGTTACTTGCTGTGTGAAGCCCATAACTTGGGAATTCCACAGGACAGAAGTGCATGAGGAGCTGGGATCTGTTTTCCAGTCTGTCATGTTTGCAAACTTAGTTGTATTGCTTAAGTTTCCATGCAGCCTTTCTGTATTTTAAGAAAACATCTTCAGCCTGCTCAGTACGATTGGCAGACAAATCTTGTGGCCAGCCAGAGCTGCTTTCTTCTTTTTAGATGGAAGGTGGGAGTAGACATTAGCAACATCATTGCTGGCTTGGCTATCACTGAGCATTGTGGTTACACTAGAGGGAAAGTCTGTTTCCTCTGTTCCTAGGATCTAAGCAAGACTACAGGTGTGACAAAGTTAACCTTCTGAAAGCCATAATTTGTCTTCACTTTCTATACTAGAATTTAAGGGTCATGCTACAAAGGCCTTAAAATCACTCGGAAGGTGCTGATAACTCTCTCAATCCTTTGCTTTGTGGATGAACCACTTCAGGTGAAATTCTAACATACTCTAAGACTGTAACAATACACATCATTTATGACTATTAAGAATTATTAATTTTACAGCCTACTAGAGGTCAAGGTACAGCAGAGATCCTGTAAAGCATGAGGAGACAGCAAAAAAATTGTGTATACTGTGTTAATGTGCTAAAGACCAGAATTCAGCAATTGCTACTTGTCTCTGTGTCTTGTTGCACTTTCTGGAGGAAGGATTTGGTGCTGTGAGCATCAGTAATCTCCTCCTGCTAACAAGTGTGAGAGGGATGAACATAAATCTGTGCTGCCCTGTTAGCCAGGGCTCTGTCCTCAGCAGAAGTCTTGGTGTGGCGAGCCAGAGAGGGATGAAGGCTGTAGCAGTGAGGTCTGAGCCTTTCAGAGGAGAAATGGTGAGAAAGATGTAGCTGTGCTGAAATAAACTGATTTTCTATCTTCAAATCCAGCTGATCTGTCTCAAGTATGGCCTGCTCCCTTCTTGTCTGGAGCTGGGAGAGATGATGACCGTGATGCCCAGATAGACGTCAAGGCTGGCAGACTTGTTCTGTCTAAGTCCCCAGGGTCTGTTCATCATTTAGTTCTTGGTTCAAGTAATGAATACCATGAGATGTGCAAAATCAGCTTCTAAAATTAGTGTAATGCTGTCCTTCCTAGGGCAATGACCTTAAGTACTCGGGTCAGATGTGTTGTGTGATGGAAATGTAAATGATGGCATCCCACTTCTCCTGGGCTTCTCTGGGCAAAACTGTGAGGCAGATGCAAGCTCAGGCACCAGTTGTAGGGGAAAAGCAAGAGTTTAAAAAGCAGAAAAATTTCTTCATATTTCTAGAGCAATACAGAGGAAGTTAAAGGTGCTGTCTTTGGGTTTTCATTTTCCTGGTGTAAGGGCTGGTGCTTTAGGGGAGGGATTGCTTTGTAAAGCTGGAGGGAAGTCCTGCTGTTTGCAGTGTGGGATAGAGACAGACACTTCCCAGGTGCTTCTCTGAGGGTATGGATTTACCTAAGCACTCTGTCCCATACATCCTTTCCTTCCCAGGTCAGCAAAGGGTTGCAAGAGCTTCATGTTATTTCAGATCTGTCTTAAAGGCTTCTCCATTTATTCTTCTTGTATCACTAAAGCATTCTCCCAAACCTATTCCACTACCTAATTTTGCTGAGGAATTGGTCAAAATCAGACTCTCATCCATCAAAATAACACAACTGCTTTCTTCCCCACTAAAGATAAACCAAACCCTATTGCAAAGTTTATATGGAGGGAGGATGTCTGACATCAATGCCTTTGACATCACTCGGTACAGAAAAATCCTTGCTGAAGCCTTTTGATAAAGGGAAACTTTTGAGTGCTGGTATTTGTGGAGTTTGACCAAGTCTAGTGCTGCCAGGTCTGTGAAATGCTGTTTTTAGTTGAGGAACAGGTTGCCTGCTCATGCCATCCTCTCTGACCCAACAGGGAGGTTGGACAACTCAACTTGCAATTGAAGCACACACTTTGTGCTGTACGTATGGCTGGTGATTTCAGGATCTTCTCAGTCTTGCAGCCTGACCCTTGTGTGTGTCTCCTTGATGCAGGTATCTGTCCTGTGAACCGCGACAGCATAGATTACATCTTGTCCAAGAACGGCAGCGGCAATGCCATCATCATTGTGGTCGGAGGGGCAGCAGAGTCCCTGAACTGCACCCCAGGGAAGAACTCTGTGACCCTGAGGCACCGGAAAGGATTTGTGAAACTGGCTCTACGGCACGGGTGAGGAGCAGCCTCAATGCTGGAGCAGTGCTGCTCTCGTGTGGAAGGTGCTTTTGTCTGAGAAACCTGGTCTAGGTGATGATGTTCCTGCTCAGTGCAGGGGGGTGGGACTAGATGGCCTTTAAAGGTCCTGTCCAGCCCAAACCATTCTGTGATTCTGTTCCCTGAAGAAGCTGATACCTAGGAGGGATTCTCCTTTTTGCAGTTTTGCTGCGTTGTGTGAATGTTTGCCCAGAGAATCAGGTATGAGTGTCCTTTGGCTTCTGCCCCTGAGCAAGGAACAGGGGTAGGGGGATTCCTGGGACAGCACGAGGCTCCCAGGGCAGGGAGAGGCAGGTGTCAGTAACCTGCATGAGGTGATGACATGTGCATGTGTCTCAAATGAGATGTCCATCAAAAATAGGAGTTGAGGATATATGGAAGCATGTCCAATGCCTGACTGCACAGTGTTCCACTGGCCCATTGTCAGTGCAATTCTCTTGCATGCCATCAAAGTATATCTATTATGTCATGTCAAGTCTGGCTGGCTTATGTCAGTACCTTGTGCTGCAAAAAAGCTCTGGGCAATGGTATCATCAACTGTGTAGCCTGGCAGAGCACACAGCAGTGAGTGTGGGGCTGTCATATGGACCACAGTCCTTGGGAGTGACGTCCTGACATCCTTCTGTCTTTCTAGAGCGGACTTGGTTCCTGTCTACTCCTTTGGGGAGAATGAAGTGTACAAGCAGGTGATCTTCGAGGAGGGTTCCTGGGGAAGATGGGTTCAGAAGAAGTTCCAGAAGCACATTGGCTTTGCTCCATGTATTTTTCATGGCCGTGGCCTCTTCTCCTCCAACACCTGGGGGTTGTTACCTTACTCCAAGCCCATCACTACTGTCGGTAAGGTTTTACTATAAACACGCTATGTGCCTTTCTAGGTAGCAGCACACCTGAGTCTATGCTGTACACCTACTGTAGTTTGGTCTTGGAGTCTTGAGTATAAAATGGCTTTCCCTTCTATATAAAACCTTCCAGCACAACTGAGAATAAACTAGAAGAGTTTCCAGAGGCTACAAGCCTTCAAACATGTTCTGCTTCCATGCAGTTTTGCAAGTGAGCTCTTTTGGGAGGGGAAAAAATTCTGTAGCTGTACTCCCTCTGGCCTTGGATGGCAAAAGTCAGAAGCAAGCTGGTCCCTCATGCTCCTATAACTGGCCAGTGGTATTCTGTCTGACAGCAGAATCTTCAAGCCAACCCTAAAATTTGCATTTGAGTCTATCAAGGCTTTGAGGGAGAAGGGGAAAAAGGTCAGCTTTGCTTTTGTGGTGTGTATAGGGGAATATGTTAGAACTGACCCTTGGTTCTTGTTAATTGAAGAGGGATTTATCACTCTGTAAATCATCTTGAACAGTAAAGGCTCTGCACTGTGGCATTTGTGTAACTAAAGCAAATCTGGTATTGCTGCCGATGTGATGTGGGACAGTTGTGCTTCAGAGCCTGGTAAAACTGGGAGGAATCAGGCAAATCTCTGCTGTAATGGCAAAGTGTGCTGTGCCAGAGTGGATATGCTGAGCTACCAAAGCTGTGGCCATAGAGGACAAATATCCAGGTTGTAGGAGCATTCAAGCTAATGTGGATTTGTCCCTTTTTTTTAATCAGTTGGAGAGCCCATCACCATCCCCAAAATCGATAATCCATCCCAGAAGGAAGTGGACTTCTACCATAGCATATATGTGGACTCCCTGATCAAACTCTTTGACAAATACAAGAGCAAATTTGGCCTGCCAGAGACTGAGGTCTTGGAAGTCAACTGAAGGCACTGGCTCAGCAGCACCTCCTTCTCTCAGAACCAACACATCTTCTCCAGGAGTCCAAGCTGTCATTGTGTACTTGAAAGCATGTGTGGGTGTATTCGTCCTTCAAAGAAAGTGTTTAAACTATTGCTAGACCACTTTTAAAAATAATAAAGAAGGGCTTTACTTAGATAAATCCCATTACAAACATCTTTTTATAAAAAAAATACAAGTCCCCGTTGCTTGAGGATTTGGATGGGGAAATGATTGCCTTTATAATCTGCTATATAATGCTGTTGGATCACCAGCAATGGATTAGAAACATTCCTGCAGCTACTGTACCCACTAGTACAAGCTGTTTGGGGAGAGTAGAATCCATCTGGTTTTCAATCTAAAAAGCAGCAGGGTGATTTGACCAGCATGGCAGTATTACAGGTGTGTTGCACAAGAGCCATGTTGAGATGTGTTTATGTAGCACAAGGGTATTTCTGCTTTGGAAAAGCCCTTTCCAGAAGTACAGTTGGGCTGCCAGTCCCCCCTGGTGTGGCAGATGGTGCAGGAAACCAAGTGGGAAGAGTCAGGTGACCTCAGTTCACAGTGTGATGGATGCTTTGGTGGCTGTGACTTCACCACTGTGTTTGGAATGCCATTTTAGGAGCCAGTCTGTCCTAGGTGTTGCTTGTGCAGAGGCTTGTAGCTGGAAGTATGGGACTCCTTCATAGCTACAAAACTCCAAGGATAAGCTCTAGGAGCAGTGGGACGGTGCAATTGTGTGGCCCTGGTGTTGCAGACCCTTAGGGCAGCCTGTAGGGGATCAATGCAGTGGGACTATTGATGCAAGTATTTTGGATCCCAAAAGTATTTGGGGAAAGCTAGGGCTAACTTCTGGCCAAAGATGGCTTTTAATTATTTCGTCCAGTGAATGTAAAGGAGTAGCCTGTGCACAAATAGGATCTAAAATGAGCTACTTTTTAAAAAGTGTTTATAAAATGTTTATGTGGATGCTAACACTGCTTTTAGTGAGATTTCTTCAGAGTACAATGTGTTTATGTATAAACCTGAAACATTGCACTGCTTGCATGTCTGGACCTGCCTTTTCAACCATTCAGTTGAGTGTATCTTGAGCTCCAAAATGTGCCTTTCTTCCACGCAAGAGGATGGTATTTCACATTCCTGGAATCTTGCCTCTAAAGACAAATGTTCACCTGTCATATTTGATAGATTGTTGTATTACAGAGTATCAATTTTTGTACAAATTTCTAGAAATAAACTTGGGCAAAAATAGCAGACTGCTTTGGTCCCTTTGGTGTTGCAGGATGTGTGACTGGTGTTACAGCAGTAGTTAATGTGATTGCAGTTGTGCCTTGTCTTCTGTGAAGAAGAAAAATGGTTTGTCTCCCCAAAAGCAGACTCACACTGAAATGACCATGTCTGGAAGGGTGCAGTGGTGGACCTGGCAGAGTTAATTAAGGGTTGGACTCCACCTTAGAGGTCTTTTCCAACCTGAGTTATTCTGTTCTACCATCTGCACTGTCCTTGCATGGGACAGCCAGGATAGTTGAAGCAAATCTTTGTGGTTTAAGGTTGGGGTTTTGCCTATAAGTGTACGAGGAGCTGAGGCAGCCTCTGTCTATTGACCTTCTTTACTGAGCAGATGCAGAAATCTCATGCCCTATTGCTCCTTACAGCAAATTACTTTGGGTTTTCTTGCTGCCTAGCACAGAAAATGCTGGACTGAATCCCTGATCCTCAGATGAGGAAATACTTCCAGCCTCTTTCAGTACTTAGAAGGGGGCTTTATAAAGTGGAAAGTGATAGGACAAGGGGCATGGGTTTTAAACCTAATAGGGCAGAGACTTAGATTGGATATTGGGAATAAATTCTCTGTGAGAGTGGTGTGGCCCCTGGCACAAGCTGCCCCGGGAAATTCCTGCTGCCTCATCCCTGAAAATGTTCCAGGTTAGGTTGGATGGGGTTTGGAGCAACCTGGTCTAGGGGAAGAGGTCCCTGCCCATGGCAGGGGAGTTGGAATGAGATGAGCTTTAAGGTCACTTCCAACTCAAACCATTCTTTGATTATTTTTGTCAGAGCCCCCAGCCTTCTACTACTAGAGGTGCAAAGTCCTCCAGAAGTAGCCCACAGTGCTGGAAAGTTCATGTGGGCTCTTTGAGTAACAAGGAAGAGTTTTAAACCTGTTGTCTCTGGGCTGGGGCTGGCCTGTGAGCCATGGAAGTGATCCATCAGTGCTGGCTGACTTTCACAGCCTGTCAGTGCTGTTCTCCAAGGTGAAAGCCAAACTTACTCTTTGCCCTTTTCAGGCTTTGCCAAAGGAATTTGAAAGTCTCCTGCTTGGGAAGATAAACCTGGTGTGTTACTTGCTTCCCCTTTTCCTCACCCCTAGTAGGATTGATTTGTATCTCTGTTTTCTGCTAGCTGACATTAGGGTTGGGTTTCCAGTGACTTCTCTGGAAATGGATAGTAAGACAAGCTCTGCCCAAGCCACTTATAACTGTTTGTGACAAGTCACCGGAATCCACCTTTGAGGATTCCACGAACTGGAGGAGGTTAGTTCTTGAAGAGCTTTTTCTAAGCAAGGTTTTCAATTATCAAGTTTTATATCAAAGCACACCTGGCATTCTGCAAATTCCCTTAACAAGGCAGGGAGAGAGACTTTTCGAATAAGGCTTCATTCCTGCAAAAAAGAGATATGCTAACAAATCACCTGTAATTGTCCGTGCCACAGGGTTGGACCAGCTCTGTCCAATCCTTGGCTGTGCTGGAAGTCCTATTCATTAAAGTCTGAGCTTGACATTGAACAGTGTTCTTTTGCTACCTATTTATCACCAGCCTCTGAAAGGGGAGTTCTTCTCTGATCTCAACTCATGCCCAAGGTGCCAGCCCAGGATGCCTCAGACAATGGTGTGCATTTGCAGCACAGAAGGCCAAAGCATCCTGGACTGATCCTACAGTGTGGGCAGCAGCTCAAGGGAGGTGAGCTGGCCCCTTTGCTCTTATGAGGCCCCACCTGCAGTGCTGAAAGTCCCCAGAAAGGCATAGGCCTGGCAAGTCCAGGGGAGGCCCACCAACAGGCTCTGAGAGCTAGATCCCCTCTGCTCTGGAGTCAGGCTGGGAGAGCTGAGGATGTTCAGCCTGGAGAAGAGAAGGCTCTGGGGAGACCTTAGAGCCCCTTCCAGTGCCTAAAGGGGCTCCAGGAGAGCTGGAAAGAGACTCTGGACAAGGGATGGAGGGACAGGACAAGGGAATGGTTTCACACTGCCAGAGGTCAGGGTTTGATCAAATACTGGGAAGAAATTATTCCCTGTGAAACACTGGCCCAAGTTGCCCAGAGAAGCTGTGACTGCCCCATCTCTGGAAGTGTTCATGGCTCGTGTCTTAGTTTAGAAGACAGATACCTGCCAAGGAAGGTGGGAACCTTCCTAGGAGTGGAGAAATTACCACTTTCCCTGAATTACTGTACCTCTGG